>CAHIKZ030005542.1:607500-687500 GCA_903632075.3 Acanthosepion pharaonis
CTGCAACAATGTTTTTCACTGTTTGATGATATCTTCCATTTTTGGATATTTCTAATGTAGATTAGCTTTTCAAAAGTTCAGATGTTATAATATCTTTCTCAGAAGGGATAAAGTCACATTTGCGGCCCATAATTGCACGATTATAATGACACTAGTTTATACTCTGGAACACTTCTATATCGTGTTAATATTGCAGATGGCCACCATTTTTTCTTGTTGCGCAGAACAATAAAATTTTTCTACAGTTTGCGCATATACGTATTCTCATTATATTGTGAAAATTTCGTTAAATTTCGACTGGTAGTTTTTGGACAAATAAAAATGTCACCTCGTCAATAATTTTAAACGTAGTGTATGTAGTGAAATATTTGTTTATAGCCATATAATTATTTAATGAATATTATTATTTTGCAAAGAGTTTTTTTTTTTTTAAAGCATTTCACCCCAAGCAAGGCGGGAAGCCACTAGGACGCAAGGGGTTACAGAAAGTTTAGAGCAAGATCAGATAGGAGTGATAGAAGAAAGGATGAGGGTAGTGGATAGATCAAGGCAACTGGAGATGTCGATTGACATTACACTTGAATAGCTGGAGATTATAGCTCACAGGGAAACAGGAATAGGGAAGGGAGTTCCACAGACGAGAGGTGCGAGACATGAAGCTATTAGTAGAAGAGACGACTACATTTATGAGTTTTGACAGTGAAGGGGTGAGAGCGGGATGCCAGCCTCATAAGGCGCTGGAACTCATGACGTCTGGGAACCAGAGAATGCAGCTCCTCCGAACAATTTCCATGAAAGTATTTGTAGAACAGACAGAGGGAGGCGATGGCGCGTCTGTGAGAAAGTGACTGTAGACAAGACGCCAGGGCAGGGCCAACTACATTGCATATCCGCCTCTGGAGCCTATCAAGAACCCCGAGGCAAACAGAAGAGGCACTAGACCATATATGGCAGCAATACTCTATGCAAGGGCGAATTGTTGATTTGTAGATCTGGAGGATCGACTCCGGGGAGAAAAACTTCCTAGTGCGGCCCAGGGAGCCAACTTTCCTTGCGGTGGACGAAGCAATTGACTCAATGTATTTATTCCATCTCAGGTCAGCAGTCAACGTGAGACCGAGAAGCCGCAGAGAGTTGCTCTCGAGAAGTTGAGCGTCAGACATTCTAATGGAGGGAAGGCAAGGATCTCTGTGGTGATTAATAGAGAGCAGTTTTGTCTTAGAAGCGTTGAAGTTGACCAGCCAATTCATGCCCGAGTTCACAATCGGTTGGAGGTCCTTTTCGAGACGCACGGCCAGGTGAGTTTTGTCAGCGAGACTAGATTTGTTTTTGAGGCAGGAATAAATTGAGGTGTCATCCGCGTAGATGCCAACTTGGGAAGTTATGGCGTCAGGAAGGTCATTTATGTAGATAAGGAATAGAGTGGGGCCTAGGATGGAGCCTTGGGAACACCTGCGTTCGTGGGATAGGAACTGGAGGAGAATCCGTTGAGAACGACCTTCAATTCACGGTTTGACAGGAATGATCGTATTAGGTTATATAATCGACCCGTAATGCCATAACCCTGGAGTTTGCGAAAAAGGCCGGCATGCCAAACCCTATCAAATGCTTTGGAGATGTCTAGTGCCACGGCTCGGGCTTCCCGTTATTTTGAAGAGCTCGGTAGACTGTTTCAGTGATGGCCGTAAGCACATCGGCTGTAGATCGGGCAAAGCGGAAACCATATTGCTTGTCTGAGAGCAGATTATGGAATGTGAGGTGGTTAACCACCCCGGTATTTGTTTAGGGCTTCGAAGATTTTGCCGAAGAGGGGAAGGAGACTGATAGGACGGTAGTTGGAAGGGTCACAGGGGTCGCCGGAGTTCTTGAAGACAGGAACGATCGAAGAGGACTTCCAGCAGTCAGGAAAACAAGATTCCTTGAGGCAGTAGTTGTATAGTTTAGAAAGGGCGGGCGCCAGTTCAGGTGCGCATTTCTTCAAGACAATGGCTGGTATCCCGTCTCCACCACTAGCCTTGTTGGGGTCCAAATTGAAGATAACGGCCAGTACCAAAGATGGGGTTATGTTTAACCCACTCAATATGGCCTCAGTTCTAAGACGGAAGTCGGGTATGGGTACACCGGAAGAGTCAAGCGTCGAGTTGAAGGAAAATTTCCGAGCAAAGCATTCAGCCTTGTCGGTAGAGGAGGTCAGGACTTCGAACTGGTTGAATAAAGGAGGTATAGAGGGTTTGCAATTGTTCAATACGCTCTTGCAGAGACGCCACTAATCTTTGGAGCCAAATTTGCGAGATGCAATACGTTCCTTCATTCGAGCCGCAAATAGTGACTTAGCATCATTGAGGACACGCTTACATTCGTTACGGGCGGAGGCAAAGAGACGTCTATTGCAGTCAGACATGTCGCTACGGAATAGGTGGAAGTAGTGGTTCCTATGGGCGATGGCGGCTGAGCAAGCAGACGAGAACCAGGGGGAGGAGCGTCGATTCCAGCTTTAACCCAGGAAGAGACCTCAGAAGTACATTCTTGGACGGGGAGCTTAAAGACTCCATCCCAGGGGACATTGCGGAGGAAATCACGGAACGCGTCCCAGTCAGCTCGTTGATAGTAGAACGAAGTTCTAGTGATAGGAGGTTCTTTATAGGGGGTGGAGTTGGAGGAGATGTTAACTGATACTACCGCATGATCAGAGTTACCAAGACGGCAGAGTTGCGAGGCGCTGCAGGATTCGGGGATGGAGGTAAAGCACAGGTCGAGTAGAGAGGCTTTACCTTCCCGGTTGAAGGCAAAACGGGTGGGGAAGTTAACTATCTGTGTGAGGGAATGGGAGATTGAAAAATTGAGCGTTTGAATGCCTGCGTGGTCAGTAGTAGCATTCTTAAGCCACAAGGTGTGATGAGCGTTAAAGTCTCCAAACACAAAAATGTGAGCAAACGGGTGGAGGGAGAGAGCCTTGTCTATGCTGTCAGAAATGCTATCGAGTATCTCACAGTCTTGAGAGGATGGAGAGCGGTAAAGGAAGAAGAGATAGCTTACCGCATTGAGGAGAGAGAGTCGGAGACACATGTATGACTGGTCTGGCGATTCGAGAGAGGACTCTCTGGCCAGAGGGAGATGTTCCTTGACGTAGACACCAAGACCGTGCATGTGGGTTAGAGATTTTTTTTCTGAGGAGAAAAAGATAGCCGGTGATCGAGAGATCAGAAGAGGGGATAGACGAGACAAGGTTTGTCTCACAGAGAGCCAGTATATCCGGGCCGTTTGCAGTGAGGAACGATTCCAGACCGCAGAAGTTTGTTCTAATGCCATGGATGTTGGAGAACGAAATGTTGAGGGGTTTAGGTGGTTTTTGAGAGGCTGGTTTAGGGTTAATCTTTCGGTTTTTGTAACTCATGTTGAATTGTGTTTGTAAGATGAGAAGGCCCGAAGTAAAAGAAACAGACAGTTTCGACCGTGACGCGGGCAGAGAGGAGTTTGCAAAATCTGCATCATTATGTGGCCTCAGGGCTGCCCACCGGAGGTGACTGCAGGGACACCTTTCCATGCGCGACATGGCACTACAAACACCCCGGTATTATACAACTGTTGATCAGAGCAGCCGCTCAAGACGCTACGCAAGAGTTAGGGCTCCTAACTACCAGTCGGAAACAGCAACCAGAGAACTGTCAACCGTGTACCCTCAGAATGAAGAGATGTTGCCACAGACTGCACACATCACGGGAGAAACAGAGCTGCACTAATACAGAGGCCGGAGAAAGAAACAGTACGGGGAACCCCTTCTTAGACAAGAAACAAGGTGTAAGCCTCTACTCATGTCCAATAGAAGGGGGAGGAGTGTTGACCGGGCGGTAGAAGAGACTACCTACTCCTATTATAGATAACACAAAAAAGGACGACAAAAACAAAGGGAAGGGTTGTGGGGGAGATAACAGGTAAGGAGTCCTGAATCACACTTGGCTATACCCTATCACATTAAGTTTTAACTTAGTATAAGTCCCATTGTCTATTCTAAAAAGAAAATGAAAATAAGGTTACCCGGATTTATTATCGCATCTGGCCAAAGACATTTAATTTTCCATTTTTCCTGTTTTTTTCTTTCGAACCAGGATTTCTTACTAAACTATCAAATAAGGGAGAATAGTTATTAATATTTTAATTTCTTTTTCTTCCTTGCCATCGTAAACATATATGCACGTTGCTATAAAAAGTTTAAATTGTTAACATATGTTCAAAAATCATTTAATACTAGATTCCTGCTGATAAAGAATATTCAGAAGCATACGTAAAGTTAACTTAACATTTTAAAATGGAGTTGGAGACTGGATAATTAAAGTATAGTTGTTTAAGCGAGTAAAACTGAATAAATAAATAGAACTGAATTGTCATAAAATGAATTAGTAATTTGATAATTCTTCATTAGAAGCTATAACATTATTACTGATTTTTTTCTCAATATTTATTTGCTTTTAATCAAAACATTCCTGGTCGCTAAGCACATCAACTGATATCGCAAGGAACACCATATTTTAAAAAAAGCATTTGCCGATGTGCCTAGAAATTTTAGGACACACGTCAAGAGATCGTGTAGAAAGTACTTGTAACTTGACACTTCGTATACAAACATCTATGGGCAGTGAGTAGCCATGGTCAAATGCAAAACAAATAACAGAATTAACAAAGTTTACAATAAAAAATATCCATTTCACAAGGTGTTGATCGAGGTTTACAATTTTGCATTCCAAATTTCTGTTACAATCTTTTCAATATATTTGTGTTTGCTTTATCTCAATGGAGTTATTTTGAAAACATAAATTTATACCCAGAAAGAAAGATTTCCAAGATATATGCACATATGTCAATTGTTGTCTCAGTCGTTCATACAGATTTTTAATTACAACACCGAGTCAAATATACGTTTGTGAACCTAGATACAAGAGAAAAACCATAAAGGAAATCCTCTAAAGAAACAAAAAGTCTGTACTAGAATAAATTTGCGAACTATAACAGAAACCTCTGTTTAGAATAGATACTACCAAAGATTCGCTAGAAGATGAGTATACACGCTGGAAAATGCCCTAAACTTAATGAAAACAAAGATTTATCGTCAAAATGTTTATGTTATTATTAAGAGGAAAGACGAAAGGCTTTTTTGATAAGTATTATATTTCATAGAATTTATTAGAATTATATTTTTATCCTTTTTAGAACGTTATTTTACTTAAAATTTTTGTTTTTCTTGCATCAGCGGGGAACGAAGATGATTATAGGAAACTTTACCATCTTTGAACACATTGAAAAATAAACTGATTTGGAAATTCTTGCAAAAATCAAATAATGGTCAGATTTTAATGAAACTTTCGGAACTTATTCACAAATGAATGAAATTATTTATTTTTTTATAAAATCTTGGTAACGACATTTTTTACATCTGATAATCACCAATCCACCCCACTTATTTAATTTATGAAATTTCAAGAAATTCATTTTGCACCGATTGACAATTATATTAATTATATGCTGAACTCCTTCGAAAATTAAAATCATCATTTTTTGTTTTTTTGTCAAACTGAACCCCAGTTATCGAAAATCAGCTCTGAATCGTAAAATAAAAAATGCAATAAAAGTTAGATATTATTTAATTAGAAAAGCTTTTTTAACTTTTATGAATATATATATATATATATATATATATATATATATATATATATATATATATATATATATATATATATATATATATATATATATATATATATCATAAGAAAAAAAGTTCGGTGGATAATGAATTTTTACAAGAATTGTTTTTCTTTTTTATTTTATTTAGAATTTTAAATCTTTAAAAAATTATTTATTATATTTATAGTACCTGATAGCTGAAATTGTTATTAAGTAAAACTATATTTACTAATCATAATGGGAAAAGCTTACTACAAATTAGTGACTCCCAATATTTTTAAAACAATTTATGTGTGTGTGTGCGTATAAAATTGAGGACTTTTGAAAATGCGCACGTCCATACATGACCTTATCAGAAAATAAGAGCAATAACAAAAGCAAAATTACCTAAAATTCTATAAAACATTAGATTACAGAGAATATTTACTGGGTAGTTAAAAATTATATAAAAAGGGCTCACTTTATATTCCTCCAATTATTTTTACAGATATATTCCCCGTAGAAAATAACTAGAGAATCTGCGGGTTGTCAATCTGACAACACCTAATCAAAACACTTCTCTGTTAAAATTGCATTTGTATAATATTTTAAACAACAAGTAATTAATCTTTGTTTTAAATCAGATTAAACTTTAAATGAGCTAATATTTCTTAAATGAAGTTTCAGAAAAATATATTTTATTTTTGCAAGATTTTTAATATAGACAATTACATTATATTATTTTCATCGATTTATAGTGATTTAAAAATTCTTCCTGTCAATTTAAATTAGTTTTGAAATGCAGTAAAGTTATTTGCTTATTGGAAATATCAAATTCTATTTATTAGGTTGAAATTAAAACTGAAATAAAAGCTCGAAGAAAGATTTTCTAAAATGAATTTTAAACCTTAGGTATCGCTTTTCTTTTAGGGTACCTAGTTTAGAATATTAAAAACTGCTTCCACTCGTGAAATACAATGTCTCAATGACTGGACTCAGAATATCAAAGTGATACTCGTTTCATTCAATCCTAAGCTATTGTTAAAATGCAGGGATCGCGTAAGGTTTTATATAAATTAATAGCTTTCGTATATTTAATGGAGGTTTGTCTCATTTCTTTCTCGTTTAAAAATAGGCGTAAAACACAATGTCATACTGCTTTCTGTTTATAAACTTTATATTGATCACCGAAGATTAATCTATCAGAGAATGAAATTTGGTTTTTATCATTGCATTATTCAAAATTTTAAAACATAATCAAATAGCTATTAATGTCAATAAATGAGCACAAATAGTTATTAATTAAAAAAATAGTGATTAATTTATAATATTATCCATATCTAAATGTACAAGAATGTCGTTTTTGATAAAAGTTAAAAAAATAACCATAAATACGTAAAAATTCTTTTTTCCACAATATAGCTATTTGTTCTATGTTATAATGTTTATTATCTAAACAATAATAATACTGAATAATTCTTTTAAAGATTTATCATTAAAGTATATTTAATCACTTTTCCCTAATAGCTGTCGCAATATGTTAATTAAGAAAGGCTTTTATTTTTTTCGTATAAGATTGACAAAAAATTAGGATAACTTTACTTTCTAATCGGAAACTTATAATTAACTTACAGATCGCGGCATCTACCAGAGAGATGAAATTTAAATTTTCATTATTGCATTATTCCAAAATCTTAACAAATCACCATATAGCTAATAATATCAACAAATGAGTACAAATAATTATTAATTAAAAAAATAGTAATTAATTTATAATATTATACATAACTACATTTACAAGGTCACATCGTTTTTTTGATAAAAGTTAAAAATAACTATAATCCTGTAAGTTGCGTATATTGTCGAAAATTTCTTTTACCACAATATAGCTATTTGTTCTATGTTATAATGCGTATTAACTAGACAATAATAATACTGAATAATTTTTTTAAACATTAAAGTATATTCAATCACATCTGCCTAATAGCTGTCGCGATCTGTAAATATAACATCTAATAAATATAACTTTGGGAGCTGGGATCTATAAAATAGAATGCTTTCAATGCTATAAAAAATGCGTGAGATATCTAGGAAAATAGTGTTTTTATGGAATCGTAGAATTTGCAGGTTCTGGAAAAGGCCATTAAAATCATTAATATCACATAAAAATAAAACAAACCACAATTTTGATTTAAAAACTACCTTAATTTCTATAACGAGCCAATTAAGAGAGAATACCTGGAGGACTTATTAATAATTAATAAATAAGTAACACATTATATACACATCGGACGCACTTTTTTTCATATAAAAAATATTCATCTTACGGCCTTAGCTCGTTGAAATAATCAAAACGATCACCAAATTAAGCAAAAAAATCCTGGTCAGTACCTTTTGGGTAGCCGCTTAGGAATAGAAGATGCTGGTCGTTCGGAAAATTGATAACGTTCAATTAGAATGGCCGGGTTGATTAAAGTGACTTATGCACAAATCATGTTTAGAAAGGCAGAATCCGATCTTGAATTCTGTCATGGGTTTAGTACTTGGAATTATAAAGTAATATTTGTAGCATAACGGACGTTAATGGGTGATATTAATAAGAAGTAGTCTGTATTTATTCAATTGAAGATTCGTAACGATGGAAGGGAAGGACGAGGCTATGTCAAAGGGTAGAGTCTCCTCTCGGAAAACAGAGCACAACCCCGTTTTATAAGGTGTCTTGAAAATTTTTGCCGAGACTACTGGCTAGGATATTTATTAAGGGGCTTTATATTTATAAAGGCGGTTGTTAGAATTTGAGTTGGAAATTCATTGAAAATCCAACGAAAAATTAGAATCGAAACCAGTAAAAATGTGTTGTTTTGTCCGTATTTCGTTCATTACCTCCCTTGATGTGATTATTCTATTCAGTAATTTAGGTTACAACAGTATGTCGAAAAAATTATCTGAATTTATTCAAATTTAAAATATTTTTTACGGCTTTTATTTTATTTTTTAAAAATCGATTTTTAAGCTAAGAACCGTGGAAAAAAGAAAGGGAAGAGCGATGATGTATGTGCCAAGGTTGGTCAAAATCGGTTGGATGGATTTCGAGTGAAAAAGTATTACACAGACAGACAGAGAGACACACAGACACACAGAGATCCTCTGTTATATATATATATATATATATATATATATAGATTCCATCAGATTCTCATCTAGCTTTATTCATAAATCTTACTTCTTATAAAACGCAGATTGTGTGTGTGTGTCTGTAACGTTTATATCTTGGATCGGATTTCCTACATTTTTCAACCGATTTCAACAAAACTTTAGAGGACTACATAAAACTACCTTGTGGTGGTTCTAATAGCGCCAAAAATGGGAAAAATATAATTGTTTTTGCACAAAATCAATTTGAAAACACGATTAAGAGACATCGTGAAAATGGAAGGGGGACAACTCACATCGGGTTGTTTGTGTGTGTGGGTTCCTTTAAATATGGGAGCGGATTTCCTATATTTGTCAGCCGATAAAACAAAACTTCACTTTTTTTTTTGGCAGGTAGTGTTTCTTATTCTCTTACACACTTTTTTTTTATTTTTAATATTCACAATACTTTAAAAATTCCATTTACAAGACAATTATTTATAATAAAATTCTATTCAATCGGGAGACTCATAACGATTGAAAACAATGTTTTTGTTTGAGTTTGCGTTTGACCAATTCGTCAAAAAAAAAAAAAAAACTAATTAAGACATGCGTGTCCGTCAACCTTAAACAATAATCTAACGATCTCTACTGATTGTACGAATACAAAGATCGGATAAATTCTTTATCTTTAGGGAAAGATAATGAAATCTAAACATACACAAGTCCTAAATGAAAATAATAACCGGAACGGGAAACTACTTTAAATACACATGATGTTCAATTTTTTTTACTGTATTCAATAAGTAAAAATCATAAATTGTAAAAGATTATTATTACAGAAAGACTACTAAATGAATAAGATTTGTTAGATCATAATTAATAAACCCAAATAGAGTTAATATTTTTTGTATTAGAAACAACGAGTGGAAAATATATTCAAATCAGAATTCTAATTATGAATCACCACAAGCAAAATATGCATTTTTTTTACTGCACTCAATAAGTAAAAATCATAAATTGTAAAACTAAAAGATTACAGAAAGGCTACCTGCATTTTTCAACCGATTTCAACAAAACTTTTTTTTGGAATGTAGTGTTTCTGATTGTCTTGCACATTTTTTCTTTTTTTTTTACATTCAGAATGCTTTAAAAATTCCATTTACAAGGCAATTGTTTATAATAAAATTCTATTCAATCGGTAGAGACTCATAACGATTGAAAACAATGTTTTTGTTTGAGTTTGGGTTTGACCAATTCGTAAAAAAACCAAAAAAAAACCCAACTAATTCAGACATGCGTGTCCGTCAACCTTAAATAATAATCTTTGTCAATTTTATTTTTCAGTCTTTATGATGGTGGATACTTGATCTATCTCTTACTGTTATATCCCCGGGCAACGCCGGGCTCTACTGCTAGTGATTAAATAAATACGAGGAAACTGAAATTAAACAAACTCTGGCTATATTTATTTATTTTTTACTAAATCAATGTATCATTGTTAATTATAGTATGTGGTTATGAATATACATTTCATTTCTTTTCCTTTTTCAATATTTATATAACATTTCTTTTCAGGTTTTGTGGCAAATGCCAACATATATAAAACATGGATCTGTATTAGCGGGGTAAGGGCGAAAAAAATTGGAATTAAAAAAAGAATTAAAGTAGGCTTTATTGTTCAAATTAGAGATTTTTCTTAATAGTATTGCCCTAATAAAGGTTTTGCTGGTATGTGTTGTTTTTGCTGGGGTATGGGAACACACCTACAAGCAGAAATCGAATCATTATAATATAGACTTTGTTTACTGATTTGCTTCATAAGGACATTCTTCCTTTACATATCAAGTATTCTATCAATATTATACGTTCTTTATAAAGTTAAAATCATCAGTGCCACATCTTATTATTTTAAGCGTGTTTGATACTAGCGAAATCAATTTAGTAAAAATAGGGTTACTGTTTTGTCCATTTGATCAGAAATACAGATTTAAAATGAATTCCAAAATGTCGTTATTCTTTTTCTCTTGATCAGAGGTTTTGTATGATGGAAGGTTGAAAAATCAATATTACTACATCCGTCCAATAATTATTGTTATATTTACAAACATATATCAATTCGAAATTGTACCAAATTTTATAGGATAGAGATAATCTTATTATTTCTTCATTTTTTTCCTTCTTTTCTTATTTTTCTCTTTCTTTTTTCGTTATTTTTTGTTTCTTTTGCCACAGTTTCTTTCTTTTATTCTGACTTCCCATTTTAATTTTTCTTTTAATCTTTACCTTCATTATCTTTGTCTTATTCTCTAATATTTCTTCTTTCTTCTCATTCTTCCTTCTTCTCTTTCTTCTCTAACTTCTTTCTTATTTCTCCTCTTTCTTATTTCTCTTTCTTACTTCTCCCCTTTCTTATTTCTTCTCTTTCTTCTTCTCTTTCTTAATTCTTCTCTTTCTTATTTCCCTTCTTTCTGACTTCTTCTATTTCTTACTTCTCTTTCTTAATTCTTCTATTTCTTACTTCTTTTCTTTCTTACTTCCCTTTCTTAATTGTTCTCTTTCTTCATATTTTTCTTACTTCTCCTCTTGCTTATTTCTTCTTCGTTTTCTTACTTCTCCTCTTTCTTACTTGTCCACTTTCTTATTTCTTCTCATTCTTCTCTTTTTTATTTCTTCTCTTTCTTACTTGTTCGCTTTCTTACTTCTCCTCTTTCTTACCTCTCCTCTTTCTTATTCCTCCTCTTTCTTACTTCTCCTCTTTCTTACTTCTATTTCTTACTTCTCCCCTTCCTTAATTCTCCTCTTTCTTACGTCTCCTCTTTCTTACTACTTCTCTTTCTTCTCCTTTTTCTTACTTCTTCGCTTTCTTACTTCTCCTCTTTTTTCCTTCTAATTTTTCGTATTTCTTCTCTTTTTTATTTTTTTTCTTTCTTACTACTTCTCTTTCTTATTTCTTCTCTTTCTTATTTTTCTTCTTTATTTCTATTTCTTCTTCCACTCTTTTTTATTTCTCTTTCTTACTTCTCATATTTCTTATTTCTCTTCTTTGTTACTTCTCTTTCTTCTCCTTTTTTTTACTTCTTCGCTTTCTTACTTCTCCTCATTCTTATTTTTCTCCTTCTTACTTCTTCTCTTTCTTACTTCTCCTCTTTCTTATTTCTTCTCTTTCTTCTCCATTTTCTTTTTTCTTCCTTTTCTTACTTCACCTCATTCTTGTTTTTTCTCTTTCTTACTACTTCTCTTTCTTACTACTCCTCTTTCTTATTTCTTCTCTTTCTTATTTCTCTCCTTTCTTACTTCTCCTCTTTCTTACTCCTCCTCTTCTTTATATCTTCTCTTTCTTATTTCTCCACTTTCTTACTTCTCATCTTCCTTATTTCTTCTCTTTCTTCTCCTTTTTCTAACTTCTTCCCTTTCTTACTTCTCCTCTCTCTTACTCCTCCTCTTTCTGATTTCTTCTCTTTCTTACTTCTTCTCTTTCTTACTACTTCTCTTTCTTTCTTTTCCTCATTCTTATTTTTTCTCTTTCTTACTTCTCCTCTGTCTTATTTCTTCTCCTTCTTACTTCTTCTCTTTCTTACTTCTCCTTTTTCTTACTTCTACTTTTTCTTATTTTTCTCTTTCTTACTTCTCATCTTTTTTATTTCTTCTCTTACTCACTTCTCCTCCTCCTTATTTTTTCTCTTTCTTACTTCTCCTCTTTCTTACTAATTGTCTTTCTTACTTCTCCTCATTCTTATTTTTCTCTTTCTTACTTCTCCCTTTTCTTCTTTCTTCTCATTCTTCCTTCTTTTCTTTCTTCTCTAACTATCTTTCTTATTTCTCCTCTTTCTTATTTCTCTTTCTTACTTCTCCCCTTTCTTCTTTCTTCTCTTTCTTCCTTCTTCTCTTTCTTCTCTAACTATCTTTCTTATTTCTCCTCTTTCTTATTTCTCTTTCTTTTTCCTTTATATTTTTCTTCTCTTTTCTTCCTTCTTCTCTTTCTTTTAACTATCTTTCTTATTTCTCTTTTCTTATTTTCTCTTTCTTACTTCACCTTTTCTTCTTTTCATTCTTTTCTTCAGCTTTTTTTCTCTTTCTTAAGAGAAGTTTTTTTTTTTTTTTTCTCTTTCTTACTTCTCCCCTTTCTTCTTTCTTCTCATTCTTTTTTTTCTTTCTTATTTCTCCTCTTTCTTATTTTTCTTTCTTACTTCTCCCCTTTTCTTATTTCTTCTCTTTTCTTCCTTCTTCTCTTTTTCTTTCTTTATTTCTTCCAGGATTCTTATCTTTTTACTTTCTCTTTCTTTCTTTCTTATTTCTCTTCTTCTTTTCAAATTTCTTCTCTTTCTTTCTTCTTTCTCTTTCTTTTTCTTCTTTCTCTTTCTTTCTTCTTTCTTTCTTCTTTTCTTTTTCTTCTCTTTCTTCTTATTTTCTTTCTTCTTCTGTCTTTTTTCTTTCTTTGTTTCTTCAAATTCTTCTTCTCTAACTATCTTTCTTATTTAGCAGGTTTCTTATTTCTCTTTTTCATTCTCCCTTTCTTATTCTCTTTCTTCCTTCTTCTCTTTCTTCTTCTTATCTTTCTTTCTCCTCTTTCTTATTTCTCTTTCTTACTTCTCCCTTTCTTCTTTTCTCATTCTTCCTTCTTCTCTTTCTTCTTCTATATTTTTATTTCTCTTTCTTTTCTTTTTTTCTTTCCCCTTATTCTTTCTTTTCTTCAAATTCTTTCTTCTTCTTTCTTATTTCTTCTTTCTTATTTCTCTTTCTTCTTCCGATTTCTTTTTTCTTTTTTCTTTCTTCTTCTCTTTCTCTTTCTTCGTGGAACTCTTTCTTATTTCTCTTCTTTCTTATTTCTCTTTCTTACTTCTAGGTTTTCTTATTTCTTCTCTTTCTTCTTCTCTTTCTTAATTTTCTTTCTTATTTCCCTTCTTTTTCTTCTTCTATTTCTTACTTCTCTTTCTTAATTCTTTATTTCTTACTTCTTTTCTTTCTTACTTCCCTTTCTTATTTTCTTTCTTATATATTTTCTTACTTCTCCTCTTGCTTATTTCTTCTTCCTTTTTTTACTTCTCCTCTTTCTTCTCCTTTCTTATTTCTTCTCTTTCTTCTCTTTCTCTCTTTCTTACTTTCCTTTTCTTACTTCTCCTCTTTCTTCTTCTTTTTTTCCTCTTTTCTTACTTCTCCTCTTTCTTACTTTCTTTCTTTTTCTTAATTTCTTTTCTCTCCTCTTATTTTACTTCTCTTTCTTTCTTTTACTTCTATTTCTTACTTTCCTCTTTTTTTTCTTCTAATTTTTCGTATTTCTTCTCTTTTTATTTTTTTCTTTCTTACTACTTCTCTTTCTTATTTCTTCTCTTTCTTATTTTTCTTCTTTCTTACTTCTATTTCTTACTTCCACTCTTTTTTATTTCTCTTTCTTACTTCTCATATTTCTTATTTCTCTTCTTTGTTACTTCTCTTTCTTCTCCTCTTTTTTACTTCTTCGCTTTCTTACTTCTCCTCATTCTTTCTTTCTTTCTTTCTTATTTCTTCTTTCTTCCTTTTCTTTTCTTCCTTTTCTTACTTCACCTCATTCTTATTTTTTCTCTTTCTTACTTCTTTCTTTCTTCCTCCTCTTCCTTATATCTTTCTTTTCTTATTTCTCCACTTTTTCTTCTCTTCTTCTTATTTTTCTCTTTCTTCTCCTTTTTCTAACTTCTTCCCTTTCTTACTTCTCCTCTCTCTTACTCCTCCTCTTTCTGATTTCTTCTCTTTCTTACTTCTTCTCTTTCTTACTACTTCTCTTTCTTTCTTTTCCTCATTCTTTTTTTCTCTTTCTTACTCTCTCTGTCTTATTTCTTCTCCTTCTTCTCTTCTCTTTTTCTTCTCCTTTTTTCTTTCTTTTCTTATATTTTTCTCTTTCTTACTTCTCCTCTTTCTTATTTCTTCTCTTCTCTTCTCTTTTTTTCTGTTTTTTATTGTCTTTCCTTCTCCCATTTATTTTTTCTTCTTCTTGTTCTTTTTTTCTTTCTTATTTCTTCTCTTTCTTCTTCTTTTTCTTACTTCATCGCTTTCTTACATCTCCTCTTTCTTACTTCTTCTCTTTCCTACTACTTCTCTTTCTTACTTCTCCTCTTCCTTATTTCTTCTCTTTCTTACTTCCTCTCTTTCTTACTTCTATTTTTTACTTCTCCTCTTTCTTATTTCTTCTTTTTCTTACTTCTCCTCTTTCTTAATTCTCCTTTTACTTCTGTTTTTTTACCTCTCCTTATTCTTTCTTCTTCTCTTTCTTATTTCTCCTCTTTCTTACTTTTTCTCTTTCTTACTTCTTATCTTCCTTCTCTTTCTTACTACTTGTCTTTTTTCTTTCTTACTTCTCTTTATTCTCTTTCTTACTTCTCTTATTTCTTCTCTTTCTTACTTCTTCTCTTTCATATTTCTTCTCTTTTTTTACTCCTTGTCTTTCTTCCTTTTTCCTTTTTTCCTATTTATCTCCCACGTTCTCTGTCATTTGTTTTTAAATTCTTATCTTTATCTATTTTCTTTCCTCCTTTCTTTTGTTCTTTTCATTTTCTTCAACCCTTTTCTCTCTCAAAGTTTCTTTTATACGTTTCCCTCCCTCTGTGGAATTATTTTTCCTTTTCTCGCTTTTTCCTACAGCCTTTTTTTTTCTCTTCTATATTACATACTGGTGTCTTTACTTCGACTTTTTCTTCTACGATTCTTTCAGTTCCTTTCTCTTATTCCCAAATTCCTCACCTTTCTCAGCTGGACAGATAATCGCCTCAAATCCTCACACTTCGCTATTTTATCCACATCACACAACCGAGCCTTATCGTCTATTCACACCCTTCAGTTACACAGGACATTGAACATTTTGTCGGAGGAGAGAAGCTAGATTTCAACACATTTGACCTCCTAATCTCTGCCGAGACTCAGCTTTGACACTCTATTTGGCAAATGACTGCGCCAGGAATAGTCTACTTGCAATCCCCCCCTTAAAAGAGTTGAATGGTCTAACGGCTGTAACATAAGATAACGCCTTTTTGTGGTGTTAATGTCCTAAAGAGAGACTGAAACAGAAACTGCACTTCATCCTTATGCTAACGCCAAGAAAACTTAATGTAGGCTTTGTCACGCCCTCTCCCTTACATGTGAATAAATGACGGAAAGAAACGCGGTATCGAACAATGTCGACTGACTGAAGATCAACTTAGCTTAGTTTAGAGTGGGGTGAGCACAAGTAGTGGAATTGAATTTGATTAAAAAATATATTGCGACTGTTTTCCAAGCGGTGAATATTTTCCTGGCCTGTCTGTCTTAAAAATATATATGTGGAATCTGAGCTACCACACAGCTGAAATATCGACGAATAATGATGAAAGGCACTTATCTCAGCTACAAGACAGGTTATATAATAGAAAGGCATTAGGGAAGCCTAGATAGATAAGGAATATATAAACAGAGTGATAAAGAAACGCATAGGCAGATAGATATGAACAGACTGAGGCAGATAGATAGATAGATAGATAGATAGATAGATAGATAGATAAATATGTAATAGAAAGACATTAGAAAACAAAGATAGATAAGGTATATATATAGAGAGAAATTTATATATATATATATATATATATATATATATATATGTATATATGGAAAGATAGATACATAGATATGAACAGAGATACATAAATATGAACAGATTGAGATAGATAATAGACAAATAGATATGAAGAGACACATAAGTACATACATGCAAAAACCTACCTACCTACATAGATAGATAGATAGATAGATAGATATGACCAGATTGAGATAGATAGACAAATAAATAGATATATGCAAAGATATACATACATACACACACACACACAGACACCTACATAGATATGAACAGACTTAGATAGATAGATAGATAGATAGATAGATAGATAGATAGATAGATAGATAGATAGATATGAACAGACATGGTTAGATAGATATGAACAAACTTTGATAGATAGATAGATAGATAGATAGATAGATAGATAGATAGATAGATAGATATTCCCGGTAATACCAATTTCATAAAATCACACGAAATGTCTGTTCGCGGAATAGGCTCCCTCATTGTTACTTCCTCGAACCCATCAATTTTGACTTCTTCAAATCAAGAGGCAAATGGCATCTTTCCTTCTTATCCTCATCAATTCCATGTCCTACCATCCTCGCTTCCGTTCATATCACACATCTCATTCAATATTGCCATTTTTGATTATAATCTTCTACCTTGAGCGCCTTCCAGCATTTTATCGGGTGAAATTTTATATAAGAAATGACGAAAGATCCTAAATTTCTTTTGCATCGTGTCAAGACCTTCTCAGCTCTCCCTTCATAGATAGAAGACAACAGTTTGAGATAAGAGATAAGGTAATTATTATAAATTTCACCCAGGATAACCCAAGCAGAATGATTTTCGACAATCATTGAATTGGAAACGATTGACTACTTTCGAACCACAGCCACTTACACTGATAAAATTCATGCAATTACTTGAGATATGAAAAAGGTCGAAGATTTCATTTCTGAGGAAATACCCTAAATAGACCTCAACTTCTCACTGTATACCCGATTGTCTCATTCTACACCAGGTTGCTAATTCATCAAATCTTCTCTAAAATTTTTGCATTAAGAATTGTGAGCGTATATTAATCGTGCTCACATTCTATTTCTTTCTAGTTTGTACCCACTTATATACTGTAACATAACTCTTAATATTATGTACTGTAATGAAAATTAATTATTTCCATTAATCAAGAATTAAGGTGGGTGAGATATAAGACACATGCTAATAGACATAAATAATATCTGTCTATATTTCTGACATGAGGTATCATGTTCACTGTTTACAATATTCGGACTATTGTTCTCATCTTTGTTGCCATATTTATCACAACGTTTCGGCCGTTGTACGCTCCGGTCTTCGTCAGGTGGTTGGAATGTCGAACGTAACCCTTTATTTCGCTCACTGAGGTAGACTGTTCTAGTTCCATATGCCATGTTTAATGGATGTCAGTTATCAGTTATCTCCTGTTAATTTTCCCCCTGAATGTTCTCCACTGTTTTAACCGGGTATTGAACTCACACTCTTTGGGTCCTGTTACTGGATCTAACGCCTTTTTCCACTGTGCCATGTGACCTCAATGACACATGGCACATTGTAAAAAGGCATTAAACCTAGACATTAGTTAGATCCAGTGACAGTGATGAGAAATGAAATCTTCGGCCTTTTTCATATCTCAAGTAATTGCATGAATTTTATCAGTGTAAGTGTCTGTGGTTCGAAAGCAGTTCGACATTCTAACCGCCTGAAGAAGGCCGGAGCGTACAACGGCCGAAACGTTGTAATAAATATAGCGACAAAGATGAGGACAATAGTCCGAATAATGTAAATAGTGTACATAAATAATAACACAGTATTTCTTTGATGTCCCAGTTTCAAGTAATATTTGCATACACACATGCAAACAGATAGCCAAGTTTATATTTAATCTTCTGTCGTTTCAGAAATGACACACAAACTGATCTTTTTAAATTAGGAACTTTTTTTTAAATCGGTATCACCCCATGCGAGACAATAAAGCCACTAAGACGCAAGTGGTTACAGGGTGTGGAAGAAACAGAAACATTAATAATGAGCAGAAAGAGAAAAGAGTAATCACAAAGTTAGATAGCTATTGACATTTTATTTATATTGTGAATGTATCACTGATATGAGGTATTATGATTACTTGCATTATATACATTGTTCGGACTGTTATCCTCATCTTCATCGGCTTATTCACAATGTTTCGGCCTTTGTACGCTCCGGCTTTCTTCAGGTGATTGGATCTCTGAGATGAGGTATTATGATTACTTGCATTATTTACATTGTTCGGACTGTTATCCTCATCTTCATTGTAATATTCACAACGTTTCGGCCGTTATACGCTACATTAAATAACCCATATAGATGTTGATTCGCGAAACAAAATCAAGTAAATCAGCTTGGTGAAGATCAACGAACGTCTTTTACAAGACATTGAGAATGGTAATTCTTCAATAGGGTGCCCCTTAAAACTATCCTTGTGTCAAACTTACCATGTTCGGTAAGAATCATATTTTCCAGATGAAAAGTGTGCACTCATTCGAAGGAAAACATTAGCCATTGATTAATATATTTAAAAATTCATAGCAACGAAAACTAACCCGAAAGGGTAAATTAATATTTCAAATATTGCAAATTAATCTCTTTCAAAATTTTAATGAAATATTCATTCAGAATCTTTCCAGGGGTACCGAAAACGTTTCAAGAATAAAAAGAAGAAAAACATCTGGACATTGCTAAAGGCAATGAAAAATTGAAAATCATACTTCTACACGTTTTTGAATTCTTCTTCTTCTTCTTCTTCTTCTTCTTCTTCTTATTATTATTATTATTATTATTAACAATCCAGATTTTTTATTATTTTATCGTTGCATCTAATCACGGTTTTATGGTTCAATCATCTCCGACCGTTAAAATAATCAGTATGATTGAACAATAACGAAGTTACTGCAGATGTGACTTGATTCCATATCCCAATAGAGTCCGTACTTCATGGACGGCCCATTAACTATTTCGGTCATGGAAGATATATATATATATATATATATATATATTTGAACAGCAGCGAATTATGAACCTCCAGTAATTAATACTTGAGGCTTGTTTATTCTTGGTGTGCGTATAGCGTCGGGGTTAACGACGCGAAACTGGAACCGACGTGTCGGGTTCAAATTCCAGACGAGAATGTTGCGTTCATTTTTGCACAAATACCCTTGGAAAAGGTATGTACCCAATTATCTTCCCCTTAGCTACAGGTTAAATAACAGGACAGACTTGGCCCTCTAGCCTTTGTTGGCAACTAGTCTAGGAGAAGGTTACCTTTGAATTCAAACACGGGTGGACGTGGAGCTGGTAATTCCACCCAGTAAAAAAGGCTATTGCTACAGGAATCACAAAAGCATCATTGGCGTATTGAGGTTATGGCCTTCTTTTTTTCGGAGCTGGGAAAAAAGGAAGCGATGATAATTCTTTTTTCATCGATTTAGAATTGGAAAATCCTATTTCTTGAGTTTTTCAGGAAGTAGTAGAGATGTTCGACTATCGTCCGGTTCATACTTCTCCCAGGTTATTCTGTATAGTATTGGGTTTCCTTTTCTCATTCTCTTTCACTGCCAATAGCCTCTTGCTTCTCACTGGGATTATCGCCTTGCTTGGAAGGAACTGATTAATTAAAAAAAAAACAGTGGGAGAACAGTTCAAGAAGTTTATCTCTGTAATTGGTTATCGAGATTTTCTCGCAAAACACTAGGCGTGACTTTGTTCTAGTCTGATTAAATTCTCATTGAAGATCTCATTATTTAGATCAGTTTGTATCACTTGTATAAATTGACCAGATCTATGTTGGATTCTCAAGGCATTTTTCGTCGATGGCGATGGTCGGCAGCGGAAAATAAGTAAACACACAGCGTCGCACATGGTTAGAACAACCAATGCACGAGCGCACGGTTTTTAACAACGATCAAAGTAGTAGAATACTGTGCAGTCGTCCACAGTGGGGTATTCACGTCTTTGTCTAGTCTCTACGGCGCGCTGGACTCGATTCCCTTCACAGGTCTTTGTTCCCGTGAAAACAGCAGCTTTCCACACAAAGCGATCCCGGGCAACTGGTGACGTTTTTTCCCTTTCCTTCACTCTGTTTTCTTTCATTCTCAGTAAAAACTTGGCAACTTAGTGGCTTTATCACCTTGCTTGAAGTGAAATAATTAAAAAAAATAGTTTTGATATAAGATTCAAAATTGGGCAAAAACGAGCAGTTTGGTTGCAGCAGTAGAGAGATCAAGAGCTCTTGTGTTTGTGTGATCCTTCCTAAAGCAACCAATGTGTTATCGGCACGTAGTCGAATAACGTGGATTCATCCACTGTAGGGCATTTGCGTCTTTGTCTCGTCTCTATCGAGCGCTTCGCTCTACTCTCTTCATAGCTCTTTGTTCCCGCGAAAACAGCAGCTCTCCACCCAAATCGATCCCAGGCAACCGCATTCCAGTTCGCAACATTGATAGACAATTTCATCATGGACGTTTACTCTGGTCCTTGAAGCAAAGCTTGCGTCGTCCAAAATTACGTGTCTTCTCAGACAGTTCTCCATATCATATCTGTTTGGGAATTCTAGGCTTATCCACACACCCATCGTGCCCAAGCCACTTGAAACTCCGAGAAAGAAGGATGGAATATAGTGACTGAATGCCAACTCTGTTTAACACTTCTGTATCTGGGATCCTGTCTTGCCAGGTTATTTTCAAAATATTTCTTAAACATCCCATGTGAAAACTATTTAACCTCCTCTCCAGAACAGCATTTTAGGTGCACGTCTCACTCCTGTAAATGATTTTTTAGAGGACGCATATTTGGTAAGTTATACCGGATATCGTTGTTACCTTTTTACAATGTCTTGAGTAAGAAACTACAGATTTGGAATGTCACAAAAACGACGTTTGGATGCAATAATGTGGGCTTTTTTTTCAAGAGAAGGTTTATAATTGAAAGTGTTCATAATGAAGTTGTCATCCTTGTTGATAGGCTTCCTTTGATAGTGAGTTGTTCGTAAAAAAGACTGCAAAACTTATGAATAAACATCCATATTATTGGGTGATGTTTAGGTAACCACCTTCCAAATACCCATGTCGAAAAAAATCAGTTCTCTATCCCACACAATCCCGGGCAATCGCAAAATTGATATAAAATTACATTATGTATATTTTAAACTATCTGTCTATATTTCTGAGATGAGGTATTATGTCCACTATTTACATTATTCGGATTATTGTCCTCATCTTTGTCGCCATATTTATTACAACGTTTCAGCCTTTCAGTATCTGTCTATATTTCTGAGATGAGGTATTATGTCCACTATTTACATTATTACAACGTTTCGGCCGTTGTACGCTCCGGCCTTGTTCAGTTGGTTGGAATGTCAAATTGAACCCTTTATTTCGCTCACTGGGGTAGACTGTTCTAGATCCACGTGTCATGTTTAATGGATGTCAGTTATCATTTATCTCCTGTTAATTTCTCTCTCCAAGTTCTCGACCCTA
Organism: Acanthosepion pharaonis; assembly: GCA_903632075.3. Classification (NCBI taxonomy): domain Eukaryota; kingdom Metazoa; phylum Mollusca; class Cephalopoda; order Sepiida; family Sepiidae; genus Acanthosepion; species Acanthosepion pharaonis. The sequence continues at coordinate 629,404 of CAHIKZ030005542.1, forward strand.
TCTATGGATGAAGAATTGAAAAGCAGAAAGGCCACAGCTGCATTCAAGAAACTTATGAAAAGAGAATGGTAAAGTTATAAACTCAGGATAAGGACCAAGACTCTAGCATATGTCCTCTCAATCCTCCATTACCGGAGTGAGACGTTGACTTTGTATTCTGGTTTGGAGAGAAGATCTTGAAGAAGGCCGGAGCGTACAACGGCCGAAACGTTGTAATAAATATGGTGACAAAGATGAGGACAATAGTCCGAATAATGTAAATAGTGTATTTTAAACTAGTCTTTGAAGCGAAGCGTGGGTCGTCCAACGGTGTACGCGGTCTCAGACAGTTCCACATATAGTATCTGTTTTTGGAATTCTGGAATTATCTATATGCAAAACGTGCTCAAAGCACCACTGATACCAGCGGATGAGATCTCGTGACTGAATGCCAGATCTTTTGTCCTCTTCTGTTTCTGGGACCCTATTTTGCCATTTAATTTTTTAAAATATTTCTTAAACATCTCATGTGAAAACTATTTAACCTTCTATTTTGAACAGCATACACAGTCCACATCTCACTCCTGTAAATGATTTTTTAGAGGACGCATGTTTGGTACGCTATACAGGATATCATTGGTATTTTTTTATAATGTCTTGAGTAAGAAACTACAGATTTGAAATATGTCTCAAAAACGATATTTGGATGCAATATTGTGGCGTTTTTTTGTGGGTTTTTTGTCAAGAGAAGAAATTGAAAGTGTTCATAATCAAGTTATTTTTGCTGATATGCTTCAAAGTAAGCAAAAAAATCCTTTCTTTTGATAGTGCATTGTTCGTTAAAAGAATACAAATCTTACCCTTCATCTAAAATAATCCTTATGAGTTAGCATCCATATTAATTTGAGTGATACTTGAGTACCCACCTTCGAAATACCAATATAGAAAAGATATTTATTTATCAGATACTTCTTTTTCTATGTGCTGTTTGACTTCGAGATCGTTGCCGATCATGACTAGTCAAAATTTTCTTTTCTTTCTAACTCGTTCCTGTACTTTTTTTGTCGCCTGCACTCAGAAAATTTGATTTTTCCTGGTTTTTCTCTTATCGTCAGAATAATTAAGGCAAAAAATCTCATGAACGCTTGAACGCCATCTTTCCAAATTGTTCTTCTATGTGCCTTGTCCCTTCATGACGTTAGCGATCACGGCTGTCCACAATTTCCTGTTCGTCGTAGATCTTAATTTGTTTCTTTTTTTTTCCTGAACTCGGCTCCGCCCTCTATTTACTCACTTTCGTTAGGTAAGTTGCACGTTGATCTACTTTGTCTATTCTGCTCCTAATTTGTCCCGTGAGTATCAACTTCTATAAATCTATAACCTTCAGTGTTTGTTTTGTTATTCTATCACTATTTATACTGTTTTTCTTTTTCATTAATTGCAGTATTTTTATCGTTTCCCGGCTATTTTTGCTTGAATATTGTTTTTCATTCTCATCTCCATCTCTTATAATGATAGAATACACATTTCTGATTGGATAAATATTTGGAGAGACTAGGAATCACTCCATTAATTCCTTGTCTTTGAGATCTACTTTGGAAAAACGGTCAATAATAAATATTTGATAAACTGATTTGAACAACTTTTGATGCGGCATTTATTATTCCTTTTAAATCGTGTTCGTTACGTTGACGTAAGCGCAAATACCATTGGAAAAGGTATGAATCCGTCTCCTCCCCACAGCTATGGGATAAAAAGTAAGGCTTGTATAAAAAAAAAAACACTTTGTTATTCTCAAAAATTGTTCCCTGGCCCCAAATAATTATTCTTGCAATCCGAAATGTGTTTCGAAGTGTTGATAAACCGTAAAAAATAACACCAGAAATCTGTAACACGAGGGAAGTGGAAAAATTAAGCGTGGCTGACCACATATGGAGAGAAAGGGAAGATCACCGCCCTCTGTGGGATCATGTTGAGATCATAGACAAAGAACACCATTGAAAAATTCGTAAACTTAAAGAATCAGTACATATGCTAGGCCACAAAAATCTCCTGAGCCGACCAAGCATAGAAATGAATACAATATAGGAACCAGTAATAAGGAGTGCCAGAGAAAAGCGATAATAACAACAAAAATTGCAATATGAGATCTGGTAAAAATTATGCAATGATCACAGCAAAAATATGAGCACTGATAAAAAAAAATGGTTGCTGAAGACATTAGGTATATAATACCCAGAAATTCATACACAGATGTCCTCACATGGCACAGTGGATAAATGACTTCTATGACGCAATGAATAATGAGCTGGTCTTAGATTCGCTTGGTGATTTAAATTCTCTCATAGGTGATTTTTTAATCAATTCACCCCAAGCAAGGTGGCAATGCCACTACATCGATACTGAGAGTGAAAAAGGATGAAACGATTTTAGAAGCAACAGAAAACCCGATTCTAAACAGAGAACATGGGATAAACATATACACCTCTTCAAAAAGCAAGGGAGGAGTGTAAATCGGGTGATAGGCGAATCTACCTATTCCTATCGGGGGAAAATAATTATTGAATAAAATTTCAGACTTCAAGCGGAGACATTACTAGTATAGAGTTAAAATAGACTTTAACAGGAACCGGAAACCCAATCCTAAACCAGAAACAAGGGCTAAACCTCTGCTCCTATTCCAAATCTATCTACTCCTACTGAAGGAAGAAAATAAATAACATTTCAGAGTTTAGGCTGAAGCATTAGAAGTATAGATTTGAAGTAGACTTTAGAAGGAACCGGAAAACCAATCCTAAACAGGAAACAAGGAAGAAAATAAATAAGTAACATTTCAGGAAACAAGATATAAACCTTTAGTTCAAAAGACCCAGGCCTATCTTCTCCTATTATTTATTGTTATGTGAAGGACCGTTGTTTTGAATAAATGTACACTTTAATGTTTCTGATTATGAAGTGTACCTATAAAAATGATCTAAGATCTAAGAATTACAAATTTTTAAAGGATTTTCTTGAATCCATCATCTTGAATCCATCATCAACTTGGAAGGGATTTAAAATTTTACTATTTGCTTTATATTACAAACAATAGCGTAACACTTGCTTTAATAGACTAAAATATTAATCCATCTTTTCATCTTTTATCTTGTGCTCGGTGACTATATCACTGAATAACTTATAGCACTGTCATCAGGTTTAACTAATGTAGTTTGATATTAATCACTGAAAAATACAGTTTAGAAAATCAGTTTTCATGTACTTTTTCTCTGAACTTACACTTTTATCTTTTTGATAGTAAAGGTGGAAGTTACATAAAATAGATTGCAAAACCAAATTCTTGAAATGTGTATTTTTTCGTACCATTTTTTTTTTTAAATCACTTTTTGAGATATTCTTAAAGATTGTTCTAATTTTTCTTCTGTTGTCAATGTTTGCACTTTATTTTTATGACTGTTCGACTTTTTCAATTCCTAGTGTCGTATTCTCTCATCCCTTAATAACATTTTTTTCTCTTTTGCGGTTATAACTTTCTTATGACCCATGGCGATGTTTATATATTTAAAAAAACAAAAAAAATAGTTTATATATATATATATATATATATATATATATATATATATATATATTAAAATGCAATGTGAACTTCAGCGTGGTGTAATGGTTAACTGGCTTGTCTTACTGAATCAATTTCGACTAAACACTGAATTCGACTCCCACCGGGTACCTCGTACAGTCAAATTTCTACCACATTTAAGTCACGCGTAGTAAGTCATTATATTAAATTGCAATATGAAGAAAACTCTACTCCAGATGCATAATGAAATCCCACGTTGACAAATAAGTTACTGCAATTATTTTTTAGCATAAACAAATATGAGCCGAAAGACGTGCGCTACGGTGTTGAGGACCAAATTGGAATACAGAGAAAATTGGCTAGAATATTTGGAGATGATATTTAGAGAAAATATGTGAGTTGTGGTGTAATGAATATCGACTCCAAGTGAGAGTCGAGTTCGAATTCCAGTCATGCTCATTAGATTCCATCTCTTCTCCCCCATCTATGGGTTGAATAGTAGGACACACTGAATTCTTTAGCCTTGGTTGGCTCCCCCAGAAAGAAATACCAACCTACGGGAAAAAATATTCTGCCTCGTCAGTCATGTATTGAAATATACATAATCAACAAGCATGTACCACGTATGACACATAACTGAATGAATTAAAGAAAGGAGTTCGAAAGCCGAGAGGATGATGTTACAAATCCCGAAGAAGAACAAGAATTATTTCACGATGGTTGAATACAACCAGCTGAACTATCTTACATGGAGAGCGTTATCTTCTCGAAGATGAAATTTCACTTAGGTCTAAAAACACATGTCAATGGATGAGCAGATTTTTGTGTAGGTATAATTAACCTGTACACTATGACCCTCAGACATACAGCTATTCATTAAGGTTCCCATCGATGGTTATTTACATCTGAGGCTGGCACTGGATGAATGGTTTCCACGTAAATATAATCTACAAAAAGACAAATGTCCATCCATTATGAAAATATATCCTACTTACTGATGACCACAAGAAAAACTGACATTCATAACAATCACATGGCGAGCTTTGAACGTAAGAACAATAAACTATTGGGGTAAGCTTTTTTTATTATTAAGTTTACCATCGATGAGTCTGTATCGATTGTACGCGTGTCCCGACAGATAACCTAAATGAAATGTTTAAGGACACATGGCACAGTGAATAAAGGCGTTGGTTAGATCCAGTGACAGTACCCAAAGAGTGAGAGTTCAATACCCAGTTAAGGCAGTGGATAACTTTCAGAGGGGAATTAACAGGCAATAACTGATAACTGACATCCATTAGTCATGGCACATGGAACTAGAACATTCTACCCCAGTGAACGAAATACAGGGTTCAGTTCGACATTCCAACCAACTGAAGAAGACCGGAGCGTACAACGGCCGAAACGCTGTAATAAATATGGCGACAAAGATGAGGACTATAGTCAGAATAATGTAAATAGTGAATAAAAAGCCAAGTTGGGTGTTTTCAATGTTTTTATACTTTTTGTGGGGGTTGCCTCCGCTCAAAGACAGTGACGCCTCAACGGTTGTGCCGAATTATCCAATTATTTTTCTGACGCCGAATCAGCCACACCAAATAGGCTACGCCGAAACGTCCCAACACCGAGTAATACACCCAACATGTTTCTGTTAATAGATGGTAGAATAAGAATTGAAAATGATAGTAAGGGGACAAACATTGCTATGTATTACAAATTGTGGAGAACCATGATACTATAAGTAGAATACGAAGCAATTCCTATAGAAAAAAAAATGACATCAGTAAAGAATATACCATGCCAAAGAGTTTATAAAGCAAAAAACGAGAGACAAATGACGCTAAACCAGATATATAGATCCTAAGGAGGGAAGACTTTGATTAAATTGGAAAACACACCCTGAAAAAATGCACTATTAAATAAGTTATGGTGTTGTGTGTTTGAGGACTGTTGAAGCGTGGTTCTTTGAACTGTGAACTTAAAAAGAAATTAGTTGAAAGAGAGGTTGAAATGTACTCAAAAGAAAAAAAAATTAGGTGTGTCTTGAAGGAACATAAAGACAAGAACAATGAACTGTTACGTGGGGTCATAAACAATATCCGTTTTTATTTATCATCTTCATTCTTCAAAAAATGAACTACCATTACATTTTGCTTAATTGTATATTCATTATTATTATTTGTGTATTTAATAATATTAACTCTGAACATGGACATTATATCTTGACCGTGTTTTGAAAAATGAGAACATTTTATAAAAAATACATACAACAAACTATTTCTTATTTAACTGTTAAAAAAAATATTTAATCCTTGAAAATGGCTAAATGTATGGCCGATAAAAAGAACATTCGGACAGTTTTTATATAATTTATCATCCGAAAAGAAAAAAAAATATTAGATCGCATAACAAATTGTATAAAAAACTAAATAAAAGCACCTTGTCTGTCGTATTCAATGAAATTATCATTATTATTATTATTATTATTATTATTATTATTATTATTATTATTATATATTGCGATGTCTTCTGAACAGATAAAAAGCTGCTTTTCGATATCTTTTGTGAAAAATTCCGCAGGTTTTTATATAAAATGTTTTCGGCCACAACTTGAATCTGACCTTTATTGCAGTGATCGAAAAATGTAACATTCAGTTGGTTTAATATCTGCTCAAAATAGCGATTTGAATAGGACGGGTCAAATGAGTTCCAATTTTCCCCTTGTTATAATCGCGTAGCCATTACGGAGAACACTATTTTTTTTTCTATTGATGATGTGTGGCGAACGCGCGTCAGTACAGACGCAAAAGAGTCCTCGGATCATATTCGGGCATATTTTTGTCTTGCATGATATGGGCCACGCTGCAACTGGTCAACACTCCGGTCTTTGTAAGAACATGCAAAAAATAAATAAATAAAATAAAATAAAAATAAAAAATGGCGGAAAACAGCAGTCAACAATTGGAAAGACACGGTGTATTGTGAAGCCGGTCCCGTCGGCATTTTTTTCCTCACGTTGCTGTGTTATTCTTTGTTACCTCAACAGACACTTTGCTTACATTACGAAAGGTGGGCTGGGAGCTTTTTGAACATAAATTTATGGACACGTTCTAGCTACTGTAAATATAAATGTTTTCATTGCATTTTAAATACTTTAAATAAATAAAACCCATTCTCATAAGAAGCACAAAATTACCCTTATTCCATGGAGATCAGCTTATGGAGACATATCCTCATCAGTCCACTGCCATTTGCGTTGTACATTTTTGTATACAACCAACTTTTTATCACATGTTTTGATATCTTCATGGAGCGATTTTGAACAGGGGTCTCTATGTTTTTTTGTTTTTTTTTTGGTTCATCGCCCACTTTCACATGGAAACATTTTCCACAGTCCACCTGCATAGTAAATATTCAAAAGAAAACCAAAATTGTTTGATAAAAGTTTGTTAATGGTTCGTAAACTGACTTTATGATGTAGTAGAAAATAACAAAGGGAGGTAACAACCGTGACTTATGCGGCTGCTGCTACTACTGTATTAAAGAAGAAATGAAAACTTGACTATAGAAAACAAAATATATACTTTAGATTTATTGTTAGGGTTGTAAGAGATGACAAAAATTTAAACGATTTTTGTTAATAATTGTATAATTAAAAACAATATACATTACAAGCAACTAATAAAAAATCAAATATTTATTTTTGTTTTTCTTTTGTTTTCCCTTTATCTGATTTATATTAAAAAAATGTTATTTCGTCTGAAGAATTATTTGTGTGTTAACGACGCTACTCAAAATTATAGACGATACTAAAATATTCGTTGTTTGCTGGAATATTTATATATTATCTAGGAATGTGACCCAATTATTCCCTGTGAGACTTCTTTTTTTTTTAGTTCAGTTTCTTTCAATATTTCTTTTGAATATTTTTTCGTTAACTTCGTTAAACTTATGATGAAATATATTTTTAATACTGAAAATCCTATATCGCCGTGCAAAATTTCCCTTCGCTCGGCATTTTTTGTTCAGTTACTCCTCGCCTGTTCAGTTGAAAACGCACATCGGTGGGTGAAATTGTCCAGGTTGAGAAACCCCGGGTTAGAATGACGCATTCATCATTGCAATTGATTCTCAAAGACGGTATGAAGATCAGAGGCTAATTTGATGGGCTAATAATAATTTATAATAATGAAAAAGCTAGGAAAATGACGCGAAATTTGTGAAGAAAACTTCGGTGAAGAAGAAGAAGAAGAAGAAGAAGAAGAAGAAGAAGAAGAAGAAGAAGAAATGTATTTTTCTTTTTCACAACCTTCTCCTCCATTTCTATTGCATCCAACGTCTTTGTCTATTTATTTTTGAAAATAATAATCTAGCGTTCTTCTGTTTTTTTTTTGTTTGTTTTTTTAAGCGTTAGTTGGTCATTTGATAAAAAATCGTCCGAGTATACCATAAAGTTGAAACCAAGGTAAGCGAATTCAACTGACCTCCTGATTTTTAAAGTTAAAGGCTCTACTTATTATTTTTACTTTTATTTTATTTCTTCACACATGTTTTGAGCACTTTTAATACTTCTGTTTGCAGGTCTGATTCAACTCTGACCATTAATCTTTTACTTATATGCTGATACTCTTGGGAAAGGTATGAAACCTTTTCTTCTCCCTCTAGATACGGCTAAATAGCAGGACAGAATTGGTTCTATAGCCTTGGATGGCAACTGGTCTAGGGGAAGGACAACTCTGAATTCAAAACCTGCGAAGGGTCGTTTGCGGACTCTGTGACACGTAGTGCACTAAGTCTGTGTATTCGGCCCTTCAAAAGGTGTAGACGGTTCTTCACATATATCTATAAAAGGAAGATGTTATAGTCGTTCCAACGAGAGAAAAGTGTGTATATTAAAAAGAAGAGAGAAATCGCAAAAGTTTTTGGTTGTAATGTGGATTTGTTTCTTTCTTCTAATAATATATATATATATATATATATATATATATATATATATATATATATCGGGAGAGAGAGATGGGCAAACAAAGTTCAAATTCTAGTCGAGTTTGTTGCCTTCGTGTTTATACAAATGATCTTGGAATGGCCAAAATGTTTTTAATTGATATTTTTTCACCGCCCATTTATCGTTTAAATAGCAGTGTAGACTTGGCTATCTAGCCTTGGTAGGCAGCCTATCGAGGAAAACGGTAACACCTCCACTCGGTAAAAAAAAATCTAGTTACGACGGAAACCAAACCAGTAACAGAATGATGGAGGTCTGATTCTTTGCTGCAGGAGATGAGACTGCAGGATTAACATACCAAATGTATGTGTGTCTGTCTTTTTTTATATATTTCTTCAAAGTCTTTAGCTATTATAATACGACAAAGAGAAGTCAAAACGCCCACAGTTACAACTCGACCATATCGCCTATCCTGTCAATCGGAGGACGAACTGAATGTATATCTTCTCCATTCTTTTCTTTAGTCTCTTTAGTGTTTGTTTGTTTTTTGTTTTTCTTGCTTTTTTGAGAGAAATCTCTAAATCATGTGGAAAAATTGTCAAAAAGAAGGAAGAGAGGACACAGGAAAAAAAGAAACTAAAAAAAAATGGCTCGAAACAGAGCGAGACAAATAATGCATGGCGGATGTGTAGCCTTGAGCAGAGGTTCACCCTCTGAGTCTCACGCGTGCACAGTTTAATTACCTTCAACCGAGACATTCTGACACAAATTAGCGCGTCAGTATATAGACATAGACACATGCGCACTGGAGACATTTTTTTCCATTTCTTTCTCTATTACTGGGCATGAAAACGAGCTTGGAGCAAAAATCGATTGAATCTCTCTTGACAACAAAAATAGCGCCGGTGAGAAAAAAAATAAAAATAATGTCTAATGAATCATTGGCATGTATGTCAGTCAAAATTTAAATCAGAAAATTCATAAGCCATATCACACAATACAAAGTCCAAGGGCTACTCAAGTTAAAGGGTTTCTAAGCGGGATTGTTGTAACAGATGGAAGGAGTGAGTTTACACATTATGAAAACCTGTAGAATAGATATCTATTGAGCCTGAAGAGACCAAGTTTGCAGTTCTCAGAGAAGCATCCTCCAAAAAGGAACAGATCTGAAGAACAAACTGTCTGAGTGGTATTTGTTCCTTATCAAAAGGACGTAAATGAAATGGTGATGATTCGCCACTGTGATCATGGCATAGTGGAGGGTCCTAATTGTAATGTCATTCATCCGAAGATCTTCCATATTAATATCGATAAGGTAGTGGGAGGCTAATGACGTTTCGTCTGTGGGATAAGGGTTGCAGGATGGAGTATAATTCAACGACTGCAAGATTGCGTAAGTGCTTTTTGAACTCGATCTAAGATGAACAATGGGGTCTAAGCAGTACCAGGCCAGATATGACACCAATAATCTTTGCCTTATCTGACTCTTATAAACATAAAAAATGGAAACAGAAATTAGGTATTCTCTGGAACGATTCAAAGAACGGGACATTCTTCCACCCTCCTTTGAAATGGTACTAGTATAAGTGTTCCATTTGTTGCTGGGGTGACATTTAGCTCCAGTCGGCGTTCAAGGCAAGGAACATCTTGGAGGGTATGACCACTCATTCAGCTTGGTACAGGTCTTTTAGTATTTTAGTAGAAATAATAGCTTACGCCCCGTCTGGTAGGTTGAACACTTTGAAAGAAAGGGAATTTGTCGGCTTTTGTTGATTAATGCTAAAAAGACCTTCGCCATGAATTGAGCACTCTGGTAGGCGGTGATACTTATATATCGTATATAATGCTTTAAAAATTCCCTTTCTCTGTAGCGTGTGCTGATGGCCTAAGCGACTCCGACTGCGTTCAAATCGTTTGGGTTTCGATCCCGATCTAGCCACACTTATAAGATGCGAATCAGTCAGCCTGTGGATGAATATATATATATATATATATATATATATATATATATATATATATATATATATATATATATATAAACTTTCCTGACGATCCGTTGAGGTGAAACCTAGGTAGGTTTGTCTGGCTCACTAGGTGTATCTAGGTCTGCTCTATGGTTGTATTGAGCTCTTTTTGTTAGTTAGTTGTTACTCGTATCGGGGTTTTTCTTTGGGCTTAAGACCTGCATCTGTGCGATTTTTTTGTCGGCAGAAGTTCATGTTTGTAGCTCTTTCTTTTTTTAAAACCTTTTTTTTTTCCCTCGAGATTGATTTGATTAGCAAATCAAAAATTCGAGGGTTTTTCGAAACGAGTCTAGTTATCTCTCTCTCTCTCTCTATATATATATATATGTATATTTATATATTTATATATATATATATATATATATATATATATATATGTGTGTGTGTGTGTGTTATATATATATATATATATATATATATATATATATATATATATATATATATATATATATATACAGAAAATTGGAAAAGAAAGTTCGTACATATTTTTATACGTGGTGCTTGAATACATGACTATACATCTTTATATGGCAGAATATTGAATACATGACTATACATCCTTATATGGCAGAAATTAATGATATATATATATATATATATATATATATATATATATATATACATATTCTGAAAGGTGACATATCAAAGCATCTTTCTATATGATTCAAATATGGATTGTGAATTTGAAATGTTTTCTCGTTAGAGGTAAAAAGAGAGAAAAATGCGACGCATTTTTACAACTTCATGCCGGTTTATTTGCGAAAAGGAAAACCGCTGTAGAAATGACAAAAATGCATTCGACGTCTACTTAAGATGGTTCCCTGCCTCTGATTTCTGTTCATAGTGCGTTCACGAAGTGCAGAAGTCGGCATTTTGAACTGGCAGAAAGAAAACGTTCAAGCAAACATGCAGTTGTTAATTTTAAAATGCATACTAATAGGTGTTGTTAGTATATATATATATATATATATATATATATATATATATATATATATATATATATATATATATACATACATATATAAATGTGTGTGTGTATATATATACACACACACACATATATATATATATATATATATATATATATATATATATATATATATATATATATATATATATATATATAAATTAACCCAAATAAATTACCAAATCCCACACCTTAGAATAGACAAAATAGATTAAATAAATAAAAAATAAAAAACAAAATCATTGAACCCAAATAAATAAAGTAAATAATAAACAAATTAACAAACCATTATGACCAAAATATTAGTTAGACGATAAAAATCAAACCAAAAATCGAACGAAAAAGATCGCTATAACTCTTATATAACGGTAAAAAATTCTACGTTACTTAAAAATCGAAAACCGAAAAGAGTAAATAAAAATACACAGTATAATAAATAAATAATAAAAAAGCAAGTAAAATAAATTAATTTAAATTAACCCAAATAAATAAATAAATAAACAAACAAACCGATCCCGATAAATTAACCGTTAGAAAAACAAATAAAGATAATGAATTCAAATAAATACATGAAGTAATAAACAAATTAAAAACTGTTCCCGCTAAAATAATAGTTAGAGTAAACTACAATCTAACCCGATATTGAATAAATAGCTTTAATTATCTTCCCAAACCTAAACAAAACTAACGATATAAACAAACTTTTACTACGTTAATAACACACCGATTAAAATAAAAATAAATAAATAAATATATAAGATAAGGAATAAAAATAAAAAATAAAAATAAAAAAAATAGATGAATAAACAAATAAACGACTTCCGGAAAAATAACCACCCAAATAGTCTACGCACGTTGCACCACTGACCAGTTTATATATAGCCGAAAAAAATAAACAGCACTAGTGGCCTGACGATTGCGTCTAGTATGAAACAGTGCTGACTTCAATGTTCATTTATATATATATATATATATATATATATATATATGGTGCGAGGTGTAAATTATCGCAATTTTACATTTTTAATTTCGCGCCTGCGCGTTGTTTGTTTTTTTTTATTATGTCGACTGCACGGTATAGTGGGGTATAGCATTTCAGACTATTTGGGCATCAATCTGAGAACAGTGCGGATGATTCGGAAAGGGTTGGATGATTCTAATGATGATTTCGAATGTGTTTGGAGTGATCACTAGTGATGGCGACGTTATGCCTCCATTCATCTTCCCATAGGACCTCAGAATCAACACGTGCCTTCAGGAAGTAGTGCTTTCCTAGGTCAAGAGGGTGGCAGCTGGAAGACCCTTTGTCTGGCAACAGGAATCTGCACCATGCCATACAAGCAAGAGAACCCAGTCATTGCTGTCAGACAATTTCTGCGACCACAATATCCCTTACATCTGGCCATCTAACTCCGAAGACTGAAACCCCATCGATTATTATGTGTGGTGCTCAGTCATCTTAGCTTACTCTATTTTGGAAAGTGACTGAAACTCCACACCGCGGTGTTGACTTCAGCCTTGTGAGCAGGACCGGATTAAGCATTAAGAAAAAATAAGCACCTGCTTAGGGCATCAAAAGAAGGGATTACCACAGAAATTGCTATGATATAACGTTGTTGTACACGTCTAAATAAATAAGTCGAACACGGTTAACATTGGAATGTGCTGGTGACATTACAAACGAGGAGACGACTGTATATTTATTGTGTTTAAAACACAATTAGGGTACAGATAATCTTTACTGCGTTTCTGACTGTTTAAAAGGGAATGATCTAAGGGAGATAATGAAGTTGTATTTACTCAATACATCACAACTTACCTATTGAATAAGTATTACTAATTAACTTTATGGGATTTAATCTTTGTGAACAATCACAGGAGCAGACTACCCTCTTGTTTGTTTGGCATTATTCTGTCCATACGCTTAGGTGGTTTTGAAATGTGCTTGTTTGTTGATTACATGGATATTTCAAAGTTCTGCTCGTGGCCATTTTGGTAGTAGCTGTTTAGCTGTGATTGTTTTTGTTTTTTTTCTGGCTGAGTTTTCAGGGTATTAGTGGTATTCTGGGTTGGAACTGCCGATTAATCACACCTCGATGGTCGTATATACCTTCAATTCTTTCTATTTCAAGCTGGTGTTTCCATGTACATACTCTCATTTAACCAATTAGTCAGTACTAAGTTAGGTCAGAATTTCCGCAATTTAAATTGATAAACATTTCCCTAAAAGTAACTAGCTTAGTAAAATTTTAATCCAATTTAAAAATTTGGATAATAATACACATCCCAAGAAAAAATAATTTTAATAATATTAATCAATGTAATTACAAGGATTCTAATGAATGCCCGTTACAAAATCAATGTTTAACTACTTCTCTTGTTTATCTAAGTACTATTTCTACAATAGAGAAGCTGATTGTTGAAAAATTGTATCTTGGTAGTTAAGACTAAGTGGTATCAACATATCTTATTCTTCACTAATAGAACTTATAAAAATAGTACATGTTTTTCTAAATATTTTTGGAATTTAAAAGAAGCTAATAAAAATCCTAAGCTAAAATGGATAATTTTAAAAAGGTGAGGGCATGTAGATCTTTAAATGAACCCTGTTTTCTATGATTGCATGAAAAATTAGAAAATATCACATTTTGTGATAAAAAACTTCTTATCAAGCCAAAGATATGATGTTCTGTTTTGCACTTCTCATCAAGATTCCATGATAGCATGCTTAACTCACAGATGTGTGAGAGCATCAAAATCTTTTAAGCATTTAGGGCACCAAAATTCTTTTAAGTGCTTTGGGCAACTATAGGTCTTAATCCGGTTCTGCTTGTGAGGGAAATTCAGAAGTTAGAGAAATGCTGATTCATTACCTCTCTACATACTCGATTCTTTGCTCCGATCCAACAAAGTACACGTCTCCTTCTTGACTTTCTTTTTGTCTTTTGTGAGGTGGGCGCATAATAAAGAAAGCAGGCTTGGAGAATTTGACACTCACAGGAAATAGTGATGGCAAAAGTGTTAGAGGAAAGCAGCCTAACGAGTGAATGGATGGCAGTGATGGTGAAAAGTCAAAACTTATTAAGAGCCACAAAGGATAGGATGTTGTGGGGAGCCATGACCGCTCTCGTTCTGAGCGGACACGGTATATAAAAGATGCAAATCTATTAGCAGATTGGAAATTTCATTAGAAACAAATTCAAGTGTACTGAAGAGTGTTATATAATACTAATCCTATGGCAGTGAATGCTAGTCAATCTCCACAAAAATAAAGAAGAGACTTGATGCAACATGAATCTAGTAAAACAGAAAGGTCCTAAGAATACCATGGAATGAGCATGTGAATAACGAGTAAGTTTTAAGAAAAATATAATGTAAAAGAACACTTATACTCAGAATCAGGAAGAATCTTGGATGAATAATGAGGACAAGGGTTTAGAGAATATGACACTCACAAGACATATTGGATTCAAGAATGACAATAGAAAACAGCGAATAACCTACCTAATGAGCTTGTGTAAGTGGATGACAGATCAGGGACTGAGAAGAATGGTAAAAAGACAAACCTAAGAGCTGCAAATAATAGGAAGTTGTGGAGAGCCATGATCGCTCACATCCTGAAAGAGCACGACACATAAAAGAAGAAGCTACGATTCAGAAGACTGACATGTGACGTTCTGTTAGTTTTGGGTGAAGTGACCGTTACGAAATTTATATTAAAACTCCAGACGTATCAGAACGTGACTTCGAGCAGGTGTTAATGTTGTTGACTTTGCCAGCGGCGTAATAATTAAAATATTGCGTACTGCCATGGAAGCAACAAACATCGGCACAAACCAGTAACTGCATTAAAAAAAAAAAAGAAAAGTTAAACCTCATAATTCGAAACTTTGACAACCGAACTGATCTCATTATCCAAGCGTGAAGACAGAATCTAATAGTCGTGGGCAAAAAAAAAAAAAATATATATATATATATATATATATATATATATATATATATAAGATGAGGTATTGTAATTATTTACAATATTTACATAGTTCAGACTGTTGTCTTCATCTTCGTTTCGATATTCTCAAGGTTTCAACCGTTATACGTACGGACCTTCTTCAGGTGCCCCTGAAAAATTAATTCAGTTGAGCTCATCCGTGCCGTGCGCCAACGGCTTAGCGGTAGAAATTCCAACTGACGCCAATTCAGCCCGGTTTCGATCCTCGCTGGAGGCAGCTGGACGTCTATCCACACTGTGATACAGCGAAACAATCTGTCTGTGGATGACGATATATATATATATATATATATATATATATATATATATACAGCAAAAATCCAAAATTACCTCATATGAGTATAGTCTATTTCAGATCGGCACAACTTAATGTCGATCATCATCAGCCCTCGAATGCCTGTCTAGAATTGGGGTTTTGAATTTATTTTAGATAGCAGTCTTACTCAAAGGGACGCCCTGTTTTTTATAAGGGGCTTGTGTAGGTGACAAGGGGAGCTTGTAAAGTATCTCTTTAAGAGGAAGAGGTCTGGAAAGGAAGTATATTTATGACCAGAGCCTTTCATTGTATATAAATGAATTTCGGTTCCTACTATGGTATACTATACTATGCAAACAATAAGTATGTTTTACTGGGATTTACAGTACGTAGATCCAGGGAGAGCTCTATGTCCAAAGAGAGAGCAAAATTATTATTAATTATATAATATCAAACACTTAAAATCCCATAGTTTATAATTTTTTTATTTCATGAGAGCTCCAAAAAACAGCTCTCAATCTTCAAGACCTACAAACAAAATAAAACTTTAATTAATTAATATATATATATATATATATATATATATATATATATATATATATATATATATATGTGTGTGAAAATATATAGAAAATAGGAAGGAACTGGTTAGGTAAATAGTCCAAAGTTCCTTAGTATTTTGTTATTATTTTTAAAAAATAGTGCTCGATACAAAAGTAGAGCATAAATATAATTATTTATTTAAAATATGATTCCAAATCGCTACATAAGAGGTCTCATGTTTCAAAACAAGAGAAAAAACTTCAATATAATCAGGGCTTTGTTCCATCTTCAAGCGAATTTTTTGTTGGAATTAAAATTTCGCTTGAAGATGGAACGGAGCCCTTTTTAATTTCAACTCAATTTAATTTAAAGGATTATATTGAAGTTTTCGGCTCTTGTTTTGAAACATGAGACCTCTTATGTAGCGATTTGGAATCATATTTTAAATAAATAATTATATATATATATATATATATATATATATATATATATATATATATATATATATATAAGCTGAATAATAAAGACATTTCATTAGCACAAGGACAAATAAAATAAACACAAACGAACTAAAAATCATTAAATACTTCCAAAATCACTATTATTCGACAATGAAGACGTGAGGATAAATAAAGGTGTCTTTGACATTACAATGGTAGATTTGACGGTGCAGGGACCTGCGAGCTCATAGGTATACATTTGCTACACAGTCTAAGTAAAATAATCGGTGAAAATGATATTGGTCTCTACAGGGACGACGTCCTCATACTGTAACAAATAAAGCACAAAACTTACTAGATAAACAAACATAAAAAGATTTAAAAATATGGTAATTGATATAGGCATAAAAAACTAGCATCAAAGAAGTAGATTTTCTAGATATCAACTTCAATATAAGGAAAGGTACGCTTTACAGAAAACCCAATAACAAACCACTGTGCATAACCTTCCAATCACCTACCATCCTTAATCAATCAGATCCTACAATCGATTAACCGCAGGATTTCTAACAATTCCTCCAGAGAAACCATTTTCAACGAAGTCAACATAGACTATGAAACGGTCTTAAAAGATAGTAGATTCCCAGCGATCACATATATACACCACCACAGAGCACAACAAAAGACAACAGGAAAAGAAACATATGGTGAAATTGATAGTACAATAAACGGAAAAACAAATGTAGGAAATAGATTAAACTTAAACACACGGGTAAATTCAGAATATTAAACACATGTCCCTTAAACGGCAATTGCTTGCAGAAAAATGTAATATACGAAGCCATTGTAAAATCAGCAGATGATGAAGAAAAATATGCATATGATTAACTGAAGGACTCTGGAAACAATGAAACAATGTACACAATACATCCTTTACAAATAATAAATACGCGAACAGCACAATGCTTTCTAAATACATCTGGGAGTTTTAAAAAAATAAAAAATCACACCAAAAATATTATGGAAAATAAAGAACACAACACCATCCTATAATAATTAATGCAACCGCTTTAAAATCTGCCTGGAGGAGAAAATAGCTATAATTACCTTCCCAGGCCAAAACAAACTACTAAAGGAACGAACCGAACTCATCTCAAATGCAGACATGCAAACAATATTTACTATGTTACATAAAAATCGAAAAGTAAAAACGAACAAGAATCAACAGAAATCAATAAATACAATAAAATATATGAAGAAAAATAAGTTAAATAAATTAATCGTAAAAAAATAAATGAGTAAATAATAAAAAAAATAGTAAACCATGAACGCACATATAAACACAAATAATCGTAATAACAACCAAGAATAAAATGATCAATAACAAATAAAAAAAATATACAACACTAACAAAAACCCCAAATCTTCATCTGGATCCATAATTATTCCCAACCAATAGTTCGTAGATTAATTCAAGACAATAATTCACCAAAATAACCATAAAAACAATACAATAGACTACTCACAATGGATCCCTGACTTGTATATATAAATAGACGAGCAAAAACACAACGCATATGGCCTAATTGCGTTTAAGCATGAAACATACTGCCGCCACTAGCTGTTGACTCCAATGTCCACTCTTTCATATATATATATAAATATATATATATTAAGGCATTTTTTTATGTTGTTACGTTCTTTTCATAGATACAAATAATTAAGTAAACTATGGCACCTTGCATTATTAGAAAAAAAATAAATATGCATAGAAATATGATTTAATTTTTTTACTCGGTTTATTAACCAGTCGTTAGTTTTTTTTAGGCGAAGAATAATTGAGTTTGAAAATAATTCACTAAGTTGTACTTAGACGATCCTAAAAGAAAAAGGAAAGAGAGGAAGAGAGAAAGGAAGGAACAGGGAAGGAGAGAAAGAAAGATAAAAAGGGAAAGAGAGAGGTCGAGAAATACAAAAAGCGGTCATTAACAAAAACACGTATCAGAAAGGTAATTAGGCCAACATCTTGGCCGATTTTCGAAAGACAATGGGATTTGTTATTTAGAAGGGAAAGTCATTTAGAGAGTGGAAGGACCATGCTTGATAAGAGTGTATTGATAATAAAAAAATATCGGTCGAAGCACATGACCGACTTTTGCGTAGAAAGACTCATTATCAATTTGGAGAAAGGGAAATTTTAGAACAATGGGAACGAAATTTTAATCGGAGGAAAGGTGTCTTTTGGGATGAAGGGGTGACCGCTGGAATTGTGTACAGATTCTGACCTGTTAAGGATCAGAACTCCCACGATGATAGAATGGAGACAATTTCAATTCAGATAATTAAGATTTTTTGGCTGTCAGGTCTGAACGAATACAAAGGGGTGAAAAAGACAATTGCTTTTGGCTCACACAGGACGCCAAAAAGGGCGGAAACAATTCCCCCTGAAGTCATAACTAATTAGCGGCGGCTGTGTTGACAGAACCCAGGTGAGAAAAGGCCGAGATTATCGTTTTTCGTGCAAAAAAAAGAGACCAAATTGGATTTTTGTTTTTTAGAACAAGAACGATGTAAGCCACGCCCGATTGGAGACGGAGGCGTCCCACCACAGTCTCATTAGCCGAAAGCGGTCACGTGAGATGCGGAAAGAGGAGGAGAATGCTCGATCAAGAACCATTGGTCGAAAACGGTCACGTGGCATGCGGAAAGAGGAGGAGGAATGTTCGATCAGGAACCATTGGTCAAAAACGGTCACCTGACATACGAGAGACCGGGAGAAATGGGTGGGCGTCCTCCCCTCCCCCAGAGGCACTATGAGGAAGTAGGGGTAAAAATAATAGCGATAATGGGAAAACAGAAATAATGCGGCTATTGGAATTATCGAGAAACCCCTGACGCCGACAAACCCACCCCGGTTTGTTGCGGCGTCAATAAAAGCAGGACCCCAGTCGACAGAAATCAGTTGCAGCTGGACCGCGGGCAGGGATAGAGCCTGAACGCGGGCATCAGGCCCGGTTCACTCGCCCCTTTGCGGGCAAGAGAATCCTAAGACAAGAAATCCTTCCAGCCCAAGCAGACGAAGAAGAAGATTGCTCGAAGGATGCAGAGAGTTGTGGCAGAGTTGCGGCTGAGTTGCGGCTGAGTTGCGGGTTAGACGACCAGAACAGTTGGAACGCGGGCATCGGGTCCGGTTCATTCCTCCCTTGCGGCAAGAAATCCTACCAGCCCAAGTCGAAGACAAGAAATCCTTCCAGCCCAAGTCGAAAACAAGAAATCCTTCCAGCCCAAGTCGAAGACAAGAGAAGTTCCATCTAAGTCGACGAAGAAGAAGATTACTCGAAAGCCGCGGAGAAGTTGCAGCCAAGTCGAAGACCAGGCCAAAGAGTTACTGGACGGAAGAAGAAGAAGAAGTTGAAATCAAGCCCAGCCGAGAACAGAATTCGACCCAACCAGATCGAAGTGAAGAAATACAACTCAAGTCGAAGAGAAGAATCAACTGCGAATGATTGATAGAAATTAGCCCCAGTATCGAACTAGACCACACTCCGACATACATAATTCTAAAGAGTAGGCAATTCGAAATCTTTAAGTTGTATGATAGAAGCTTGGTGCCATAGTCCACAGAGCGGGTCGGGAAATAAGGACAATTTTTCTTTATGTAACGGACATTAGATATAAAAGGTTGTCACCCTTTTATCAGTAATTTTTTTTGTCTCGTGAGTTTTTTCTTTTACTTGTGTTTTGCCACCCCGTCGGACTCAAGTTTGTATCGGCCCCCAATCCCTGCTGGTCCCGTCTGTCTAAGATCTAAACACAGCGTGGGTAGACAGACCGGAGATCAGTACAGTTGCTTCAGTAACCAGGTATTGGAAGCGAGTTGGGAAAAGGCGAGGCTGGTGATCATCTAACCAAGGGGTTGGAGCGGCACGCTTGGAACCAGGAGGAGCGACCAGGAGGAGCGACATCACAGTTGGCGCCGTAACCAAAGGATTCGACCCTGGGCCAGGTGTAGACCGTCACAAAACGCTCTGTTTATAATAAACAAAAGTAACGACATCTTACCGGCCTGAATGTCCGATAATTTTTTATAGAAGATATTCGTCCTCCGACAGGAATCGAACCTGTATCCTAAACGGAACCGTCATTTGTTTACATTTGGATACGCATCGAGCAGATATGAATGTACGAGAGAAAACCATGGAGAATTGTAGTTTAAATACAGTAAAATCGACCTTGCTAACCGAAACGCTCCTCTGTGGCTAAATCGGGAAAGCACGTCAGGCTATATTGATTCTCTGAAGGATTTTCTCAAGCCAAATGATTGGATTGTATTTTGTAACAAGTACTTATAGAAAAGAGTAATTATTATAATAAAAGAGTTTTAATAAAAATATATATGACTTTAATTAATCCCAAACGAAAATAATTTAAAGATTAATTTGAATAAAAATTGTCTTTCTGTCTCTTAGTTATTTAGTTTTCGAAATCTGCTCTTTCCCTTTCAATAACTGTGTATATAATTAAATGTTTTTAAAGCGGACATTTTTAAAGACAAAGGTGGGGGAAGAGGTCAGATAAGAAAAAAATATTCAGTTGAAAACAAAAGATTGTTATTAAATGTTTTTTCTTATACTTATTTTACATTCCGATATATATATATATATATATATATATATATATATATATATATATATATTATGTGTGTGTGCGTATATATATATATATATATATATATATATATATATATATATTTATATTTGTTTTTAAAGCCTTCATAAAATATTGTACCTCGCGCCACATATACAATTCGTTTGTGTAAATTTATTGAAACAAAACGAATAATTCCGTTATTATTTCATGTTTTTTCGCATTTTTCCAATGTACCATAACCAACTCCACATTTTAGTATTTCGTATATCAATTCTACGAATTTGTTCCTTGTAGATTGACCACAGATTCTAGATTGGATTTAAATCAGGAGATGTGCTCACTTGTAAGGCCTGCCATTGTGTTCGTGCAGTGTTACAGTTTTCGTAAGCTTCCTTCGAGTAACGTCCGTCGCAGACAATGACCGCAGGACAACTAATCGACAGTCGAGACAATAGTGTCTGGGCGGGATAAAAATGCAATCACGGATGACGCAATAATTTTCAAGGCCAAATCAATGTCATCATACACCCCGAAAATAGATTCATATTACTGCACACCATTGCAAATGACCTAATCTGAGGAAAAAATAGAAATCGATTACACCCTATCACGCCAGTGGGTCTAAAACTGACCGTATGGTGAAAGAAAGTAAAGTAAAGCGGTTGTTTTAATTAATTTGCACAAGGGTGTACGGACTTATTTTATCATCAAATCTCCTGGACCGTTAATATATTTCCGCAATGCTTATAGACATATATCATATTGAAATACCGATTCCGGAATGATTACCGAAGTTAAGCAACGTTATGCCTGGCCAGTACCTCAATGGTTGACCAATTGGGAATTTTTTTTATCCTAAAGGCTGAATTCCAATTCTACGTGGTTTCGTTACATTCACTTGCGCACAAAGAAACCTTGTGAAATTTATAAACCCGCCTCGTCTACCTCCCGATTTTGGGTTAATTAGTAAAATTTGTATCACTAAATCATTATCTCCAAAAAGATAATGTTAAAACCTGAAAATGCTTCCTGACTTTAAATAACCTGCAAAGTGTTCATAAGCTGTAGGAAACGAATCAATCACTCAAATACTGAATACTTAGACAGTTATGTCTTTTGATTGTTTCAGGACTATAAATGTATAGAAACTAAAGTGGGGGATCAATTTACATATTGATTGTAATATAGAATTGATCCCCATTTTATGTCCGCATTATAATTTCTTCTTTGTTTATCAGATTCTGATTAGGTATGAATCCACCTCTTCTATCCCAGCTATGGGTTAATTAGTGAAGACTTGTATCATTAAACCGTTATTATCTCCGAAACAAATTCTTGTACTCGACAAATATTTTCTGGCTTGAAATAACCTGCAAAGGGTTGATAAGTCGTAAAAAACGAGCCAATATATCATTGAAATAATGATTAGCTACATAGGTATATCTTTTAGATTTATTTCATTTTCTGGAATATAAATGTATAAAAACTACAGTGACCATAAAGTGAGGGATTAGTTTATATATTGATCGTAATATGGAAGTGATTCCCCACTTTATATCTGAATTATAATTTCTTGTTTATCAAATCCTTATTAGGTATGAATCCAAAACAAATTCCTGCAATCTAAAAATATTTTCTGGCTTTAAATAGCCTGCAAAGGGTTGATAAGCCGTAGAAAACGAATCAATCAATCAATATTTCCATGAAATTCAGAGTAGTGACCAAATGACTATACAGCCATGTTCGCCTACGTCCTGATGGAGTATAGCATTAAAAACCGTCTGAGATGTGTGAAAATATCTTGCACATTTAAAAAAATTACCATTCGTTCAAGCATTGAATATTGCTGCCATATCTGGTCTGATGCTCCTGCTTTATATCTCAAGATTCTCGGCAAAGTCCAAAGTATAGTCTGTAATGATATCGGTTCTGACCTGGCATCTCGGTTTCAGTCACGTTCTTTCTGTCGTGACCTAGCTTCCCTCCATCCTTTCTATAAATATTTCCATGGTAATAGTTCTAATGAGCTCCCCCCTCTCGGTACATCAACCACATGTATTTAAACTCCCTACTAGATTGGCAACAAGGTCTTATCGTTTTACTGTCGAAAAAAAATTAGATGTAACTATAAGTTGTATTCGCACTTCTTGCCAGTGGAACTTTCTTTCCATTTGTCGCTTCCCTGCAATGGACAATGTTAAATAAATAAATACAACGTCAATCACAATCTTCTGTTTTTCTTTTATTGTCCTTTCTCTTTACTGAAGTCTTCTCATTCTCATTCACTCCCAGTTACCTATCCCCTTGCGTCTTAGTGGGATTATCACCTTGCTTGGGGTAAAATGATTACATAAAGTAGAATCCGAAATGTCTGCGTTTAAAAATGTTGTTTACTTTGTGTACATAGTGACTGGCAGTTTCCCGCCTTAGGAAATAATTAAACACATAGTCTTAAAGCTGTAAAAGTTTATTTCAATAACTGTTCTTTTATTGTCCTTTCTCCTCACTAAAGTCTTCTCATTCTCCTTCACCTCAGCAACTCATTGCGTCTTAGTGGCATTATCGCCATCTTCTGTCTTCCTGAAATCTGTTCTTTTATTATCTTTGGTTCTCATTAAAATCTTCTCATTCTCTTTCACTCCCAGCAACTCCTTGCGTCTTAGTGGCATTATCGCCATCTTCTGTCTTCATGAAATTGTTCTTTTATTGTCCTTTCTCCTTACTAAAGTCTTATTCTCTTTCACACCAAGCAACGCCTTGCGTCTTAGTGGCATTATCACCTTGGTTGGAGTAAAATGAATATGGTTATTTCAATTCAAAAACAAATACATCAACTCCCAAGCCAGTGACTTCGCTTTCCTATTGATATTCTTCTTCCTTTTTTTTCTTCCTATTACCGGTATTTTGAAAATTATCTCTGTGGGGTTCGAGTGAAAAGATCTTTCCTCAGATATCCATCTTTTCGAAAATATTCTCACTAGTGAGGTAACTGTAGGTCGCACTCACTACATTAGGGAATAGATCGGTGCGACAAACTTGTTAAACTTCACGATGGTTAATTGTCCTTATTCAGGGTGTTCCAAAAGTCACCTAGATATTTAAAAATGTCATAACATGTCAGGTTTTTTCTTATACGTTTTATTTTTTATTTACTTTTCAGAACAAGGATTAACTCAGAGAAATTTTCCATGGCAAAATTCACAATCAAAAAACGAACCAAAATTCTGGATTTTTATGTTGAATTTAACCAATACTTTTCGTCACCGGGTAATTTCGCGAAATTCCGAAAATTTTTATAATCATCGGGTTCTTCAGATCTGAAACCTTCCAATTATTTTCTTTCGGGATCTTAAGGAGCGTCTATACTCCAACAAACCGCAAATAATTCTGTAATTAAAGGGTAACATCTATGCAGAAGTTGAAGGGCTTCAGCCAAAGTTATTAACCATTGTCATCGAGAATGCTATCGAAAAAGACCACATCTGTGTAAAGTCGAAAATGCGGAAGATTTACGTTGTATAAGTTTTTTCATAATTAAACGAGGACATATTCCCAGTGTTTGAATTTTCATTCTGTATAAAACTATTTTTGAATAATAAAAAAAAATATTAAATTTATTAGATGTTTAAATTCCTAGGTGACTTTTGGAACACGCTGCCTAAGGATATAATCAAATGAAAAACAAAACGAATAAATGATTCTTAGTTTTTTATATTATTGTTTGCAAGGCCCTAGAGCCACTCAAGGTAGAACGTTATTGAATAAGTTTGTTGCAAGGTCACAAAGAGGCAGTAAGATGTGTATATTATGAGGATAGGTAGGATAGATAACGACTGACCCTAAATCTGAAGAGATTAAAATAGTTGTAATAATGGGAGCATACTTTCAGGGGTTTGTACCTTCAAGTAAAAGAAATTTTTTCCATCGTTCCATAATTTGAAACAGATGTCGAATATACAGTCCATCTTTACATCTGGACAACCACTTCGTATTTGATAAGCCTCAATATCATAGATCAACTTGTATTTCTTACGTACAATTCTAACTTACAGTTTGACTTTTTCCCTCTCTCTCTCTCTCGCCCACACACAGTGTCTCTTTATCTCTTTCACCGTCTTTCTATCGTTGCCCTTTTCCCTAACTCTCTCTCTTTCTCCTTCCCTATCTTTTTTCTCCTTCATTCTCTCTTGTTCGTTCTTCTTTCTTTCTTTCTTTCTAATTCTCTCTTTCTCTACCTGTCTCTTTCATTACCTCTTCTCTCTAGCTCTTTTCTTCACTTTTTTCATTTTCATTTACTCTTGCCCTTTTTACACTAGTTTTTTTATATATTTCCCTCTATCTCTCTTTCTCTTTCTCTTTCATTTTCTTTTCTTCTACCTTGCTGTTCCCCTCTCTTTCTCCATTTCATTCTTTCTTGCTTTTTTGTCACTTTCTTTTTCTCTCTCCTCTTCTATTTCATTCTTTTTTCTATTGCTCTTTCCTTCTCTTTTTCTATTTCATTAACTTTACTCTTTCCTTCTTTGTTTGTTTGATCCTTTCTTTCTTTCTTTCTTTCTTTTTCTTTCCCTCAATTGCTTTCTTTCTCTTTCATTCTCTCCTGCTCTTTCCTTTTATTTCTCTTTCAGTCACTAACACTGTTTTTTTCCTTTCTTTCTCTCTTCCTTTTTATCTCGTTTTGTTTTCCTTTCTTTCTTTCTCTATCTTTCTTTTTGCCAATCTATCATTTTCTTTTTGCACTCTACCTCTCTCTTTCTCTCACACTCTCTTCAAATCAACAAATATTTTTTTCTTCTCTTCTGCATGCTAACGAATTACCGACGTGTCCTCCTGCTCTTCCCAGATGCAAGTTGACGACCTATACCTCATTAAAAAATAATATTAGCCAGGTAAATAATATAATTAGGTCAAGGAAAAAAGAGCAATTTCAGATTAGCTATAACCGTGTGATTAGGGAGAGAAAAAAAGGTAATATGCAGAAAGGTGGCGTTCTATATTTACCAAAGCAAAAAATAACGAGCAGATAACTGGGACCTGACTCAACCGTAAATGTTAAAGATGTCAGTGCCGGTGGCGAGCCACAAGAGGAAGTAGAGAAAGCATCTGGTCGCAAAAATTTAATTGTCGCATACTTAAGCTTTTAGTTCTTTTAGGCGACAAGTATGTCTTAACTGCTAGTACCAATTGACACTTAGTCAGTCTTCGAGACGAAATATTGATGAACAAACACCTTCAAAATCGACATGATGATAATACAGGCATCGGGAAAGCTGAGTAAAAAAAAAATAAAAATGCCGGAAGTTTAAATGGTAAGGAAAAGGAAACGAAGAAATAAGATAGAATTTTGGTGAAAGTAATGATCTTGAAAAATAGCATGAATTCACTTCTCGCTAGATAGCTTGGAAAAAGGTCTTGTCACAGGTATGCCATAATCAAACGGTTACACTCGTAGTGTTCGTGGCACTAACATTCGGTATGTTGTTCCATAAAGTAATAATTCTAGGAAAGAAGCTATCTGATTGGAACTATCTCCTTATCAACGGAATATATAGGAATGAAAATGAGTCGATCTTATATATGTGACGTGTCCGTTCTTAACCATGAAAGTCTGGAATGGAGGAAGCAATGAAAATAGCAATAGAATTGCGCGGGGTTAGAAGTGTTTCCTTTGGGGAAAAGGGGTTTTAGAGTGGAAAAATCTTAGTGACGCGTATTGTTTCGAGAATAAACATCTTCAGAAGCATAAAAGGTTTTTTTTTTTTGGTGGTATCCTCCCAATAAACAAACACCGGTTACAATTTTATAAAAGCTCTGGTACCCGGTGTACCACAATGACAAACAAAAAAGAAAAGCTGCGTTGTGTAATCACAGAGTCAAGAAACTCTCTCTTATGCAAAAGACGTATTTCTACCTTGCAGTTGCTTTAAACCGACGTAAAATGTTTACTTACCTATGGCAACCTTATGCGAAGTACAAGTGACAGCTAGTGAAATATATTGAAATTAAATCAAAGGTTATATCGTCATCATCTAATTTTCGTCAATATAATAACAATTATCATCATATATAAAAAGAGTAAAAAAATAAATAGTATAATATATAAAAACCTTAAATTCATTATATCGAACTGATTTTCATAATTATAAAATACATCATTATATATATGTGTGTGTGTGTGTATGTGTGCATGCGTGTGGCATATACATATAAAAAACATATGGAAATATAAACATCCATAGAAACAGTTTTTTCCTTCTTAATGTATATCATTTTGCTCTGTATATAAATACATTGAGCTCTCTTCATGGATCTATCATTTTAATATTTCATATTTAAAAAAGACCTCCTTGGATTATCCTTACGAATTACAGATTTGATATTATAATCCCTCTCTCTCTCCGTCTTTGTTTCTGTCTGTATATCTCTCTCTGTCTCTGTATATAGATATATATATGTATATATATATATATATATGCTCTTGTGTATCGATAGAGCACTATAAAGAAATGAGTGAACACCCTGATGATGGGATTGCGCTATGTCGAAAGTACTCTGAATATATAATATGCATCAACACGGCGATTTTCTCTCGTCTGTCTATAACAATACCATAATTATTATGGGAAGGAAAATTTTTCTTTTTTCTGCCTGCGCCAATAGCTTACGGGTAGAGTCCCTGGTTGATGCCAATCCTATGTCTAGCCACACTGATGAAACAGGCTTGTATGTGGGTGACCACACACACACACACACACACACACACACACACACACACACACACACACACACACACACATCTATATATATATATATGTGTGTGTGTCTGTGTGTGTGTAAATGGCGGCATGCTGTTTAATGTTAGACGCAATCGTCAGGCCACAAAAGATCCTAAATCTAGTATATTCAACTTATTTGTTCGCAACGGTTCTTCCCCTATCCCCGTTGGCGATTTGCAAAAAAAACAAACATAGTTTACAACTTCAAGTGTCCTTTGGGAGATTGTATCTCCAATGGATTAAAGAATATCTATGGAAACACTATGACGCAGTAAAACGACCACACTCTACACACTTTCCTTCCAAGCACTGCTATGAACCACGAAAGAATGTTATAACATAATGTGCCTGATGAAAACAGTTCTCGATCTATCTGTGCCAACGCTGCTTCACTTTCGTCGTCATAGCAAATGTCCGATACTTTATGATAAAACCGCGTATATTTGCTATTCGATAAATCATCCTATATTTTTATAGGCTGTTATTCGTTCATGATCTTCCGCTCCGAGGACATCTTTGTAAAACCTGATCGACGTATTTAATCGAAAGCACGTTGTTGATGTGTCTTTTCAATACCATAACTAAAGATTTTTTTTTTCTTTAGACATCACCTGCTCGTATCAAATTCAACATTAGGTCGACTCTCTGTAGAGCATCAAATATGCGCGCTTCTGGTACGAATATTCAACTTTCTTTTTAGTAATTAGATCACAAGAAATCATTTTCTTCACTTCTACCAGTCTAGCACCATCGTTATCTATTCTATAATAATAATAATAAAATATAGACGTTATTTAAAATTTTTATCGGTTACACAGTCTGACCTCCTCTTCTTAGAAATAATATTTTCCTATTTTACGAATAGAAAATGAATTGAGGAAACCAAAAAATATGAAGGGACGTATGACAATAATGATCCAGTGACAGGACCCAAAGGTGTGAGTTCAATTCCCGGTTAAGGTGGTGGATAACTTGGAGAGGGGTATTAACAGGAGATAACTGATAACTGACATCCATTAGACATGGCACGTGGAACTAGAACAATGTGTGAAATAAAGGGTTCAGTTCGACATTCCAACCACCTGAAGAAGGCCGGTGCGTACAGCGGCTGAAACGTTGTGATAAATATAGCGGCAAAGATGATGACAATCGTCCAAATAATGCAAATAGTGTATATGAAGAGACGTATGAAAATAATGCATCTTCTCACCTAATTTGGCTCAGTGGATAAAGACGTTGTTTAGATCCAGTGACGAGACCGAAAGGGTTATGAGCTTAATAGCAGGCCACAGCAGTAGTGAACCAAATATTGGGGATTTGAGTTAAATAGAAATAACTGAGACATCCGGCAGAGGCATGGCATGTGAAACTAGAACAATCTACCCTGGTGGACGAAATAAAGGATTCGGTTAATGATAAAACTATTTATTACTATCTTAATATTAAGCCTGGTCTAAAAATAACCTACAATCTGTTGTTAAATAGGGCAAGGAATGGCTTGTTAATTTTAACGTTTCCAAA
Source organism: Acanthosepion pharaonis (assembly GCA_903632075.3). Lineage (NCBI taxonomy): Eukaryota > Metazoa > Mollusca > Cephalopoda > Sepiida > Sepiidae > Acanthosepion > Acanthosepion pharaonis. Next base: position 659,085 of record CAHIKZ030005542.1, read on the forward strand.
ACGAAACTGCTCTCTACCAATTATCTTTCTTTAGTCCACTAATATGGCTGATGCTAACCTTCAGGAGAGTGGTTCATTGCGCCTTTAGGAGTTAACATTTTCCGCTGACATGAAGTGTAAAGATTATATTGAACCAATTGCTTGGTCTGTGGCTAAGAAAGTTGGATCAGTATGACATCAGTTTTTCTCTACAGAATCTATCTTACATATTCGTCCATGATTTTAATCTTGCTGCCAACATACGGTTCGCTTCTCCTGTCAGACATATAAAGATTCTTGATAAAATCCAAGAGTCTCCAATGTTATTGGTCCAGACCTGACATCTCGCCTTCAGTCACTTTCCCACTGCAGCAATGTAGCTTCAATGGCGTTTATGGTAATTGTTCTGACGCACATTGCTCTGATTTTATAAATTTAAGCGTAGTACTCGATTGGCGGCAAGGTCTCATCATTTTACAATTGGAATGCCTAGATATAACTGTAAGTTCTATGCTAGCAGGTGCTTCTATCGCACTAGGTGCTTTCGGAAATCTCTTCCGGCTTCTTATTTCCGGGTCAACTTAGATCATCAAAAATTTAAATATAATGTTAATCGTTATTTTCTGCACCCTTGTTATTATATTATTATCACTCCTTAATAGTATTTTCTCCCATACTTTATAACACGCAGCAATACATTGCATCTTAGTGGCTTTATTGCCTTGTTTGGGGGTGAAATGATTAAAAAAAAAGATGAAATATTGTCATTCATAGTTTTTTTTTATATTCTGCAATCGTTCAGCAACTAAAAAAAAAAAAACAGAATTAAAGGCATTACCTCTGATAAGATTTGAACTCACATCTTTGGAAGCCCTAAGATTGATTCACTGATCTAACTACAATCAGTAAGTGAAGTGCTATACATGATACACGATTGGCCGATCATATAGCTTTCGAGACATGACTGACGAGGCAGATCTTTTCCCCGCAGTAGATTGCCATATCTTTTTCCAGTGGACTGGTTGCCAACCAAGGCTAAAGAACCCAGTGTGTCCTGCTATTCAACCCATAGCTGGAGGGTGAAGAGACGGATTCATATCTTTCCCATGGTTACTTGTGTGTAAGTGAATCTAACAAACTTGACTAGAATTCGAACTCGGCTCTCTCCAAGTTCTCAATCCGAGCTGATATCCATTACACCACACTAGAAAAACTGACAGAACCTAACAAGCAAAAACCTCCGATGATATAACTCTGGTATCTAGACTTTATGAATTAATGTTTTTATTTCTTATACTCGCTAACATTCAGTAACACATTGCGTCTTAGAGACTTTATTGCCTTGCTTGGCGTGAATTGATTGAAAAAAATATAAAAATCATTTTTGTAGCTTCAACACACCTCAGACTGAGGTTTTCCCAAAGTTTAAGAAAAGGTTAGAAATTTAGTCTGTCCGCTGTTGATATACCAAGAATTTGAGGGCAGAGGACAGGCAAGTTAACTTATGTTCTAACTAGCTCAGGAATAAGCATACAGACTGTTACGGATTGCGTAAATGAATCGAGATTCTAGTAATGGTGAAGCATTATTCAAAGTGTGACTACAAAGGCACTGAAGCCGCTCGCAGGTCTCAATAAATGAAACAATCTCTGACCGCTCTGGTCTATTCATTTTTAGGGTATCGTTTCTCTTCAATCCCAGAATTGCGCAACCATCAGGGACAAGATGGTATAGTAAGCGGACAAACATAGCTTAAAAGTTCAAAGGATAGGAAAATGTGTAGAGCTGTTATATCTAATGTCTTGAAAGGACATGGCACATGGCAGAAGAAAGGGAAGGCAGCAAGAAACTACTCCTATATCTTTCCCAAGACGTCTTGACATTTCCCAGATAATAAAGAAAGTCATGATCCGCTATTATACTATAATTAGTATAAATTAATTAGTATCTACTCTGTATTTATAGTGTAACAGTTAACGACTCGGAAAATAGAATTTTGCAATCCGTGTTCGAATTCCGGTCGAGGTCGGTATATTCATTTTCGCACCAATATTCTGTATAGATCCATCTCGTTTAATTGAATTGATTAAATAGATAAGTAGACTGAACTAGAGATGGTGACTTGAGCTAGTAGCTTGACTCAAATACCTGGCTACTGCAATAGTGAACCAAAAAAACTTGGAGAGTTGAGTTAAATGGAGATAACTCAGATATCCGGAGTGGCATGGCACGTGGAACCAGAACAATCTACCCCGGAAATAAACGGGTCAGTTCAAAGTTCCAATCATCTGAAGAGGATCGGAGCGTACAACGGCCGAAACGTCGTGAATATGGCAACAAAGATGAGGACAACAGTCCGAACAATGTAAATAGTGTAGACAATTTCACTATCGCATCTCAAAAATATAGACAAATACTGAAGAAGGCCGGAGCGTACATCCAACGAAACATATTGAATATGACAATAAAAATGAGGACAACAGTTCGAACAATGTAAATGGTGTAAATAGCTACAATACCTCATCTCGGAAATATAGACAGATCCTGAAGAGGGCCGAAGCGTATAACGGCCGAAACGTCGTGAATATGACAATAAAGATGAGGACAACAATGTTTATAGTGTAAATAATTAGAATAATTCGTCTCAGAAATATAGACAAAGCCTGATTAGTTTATTTTTATCGTATAAAGAAAAAAAAAAGTCCCATTCGCTGCCACCACGAAATTATTAAGAAACACTGCATGAAATATTTAACCCTTCTTATTTTCAATGTCGATGATTCGTTATTTGATTAAATTTGACCAATTTTGGCAGATGAGTAGAGAAGTTTCTTTTCTTTCCTTTTCTTTTCTTTTCTTTTTTTTCGTTTTTGATCCAAGAGTTTTTAAAAATAACAATGTCTAGAAAGTTTAAAATATGATATAAAAAAAAAAGAAGGAAAATAAATCATCGTGGGTGGATACGTTGAACTATGGACCCTATTTGAGATGAAGGGGAGATTAAAGGAAACGATGAAAGTAAAGAAAATAAAGAAGAAGAGGAAATTGAAACAAATTATAGAAATGATAAAATAAAGAAAATACATAAAAAGAAAAATGCAAGATATGGGATAAAGAAAAGGGGGGAGGGGTGAAAAATGAAACAAGAAGAATTGAAATCAAGAAAGAGCAAGCGGAAAAATGAAAGATATTGTAGAACAACATAAGGAAAGAAAGAAAAAAGAAGATGTGAATGAGAAAGAAAGAGAGGAAAAACGGACAGAGAGAGAGAGAAAAAAAAGAATGATAGTAATAACAAGATGAATATATAAAGAGAATATACATTGAATAAAAAGAAAAGGAAGGTGAAGGAAAGTGAGAAAAAAGAACGAAAGAAAGACCTAGAAAAAAAAGAAGAAAGAAAGAAAGAAAGAAAGAAAGAAAGAAACAAAGAACCAGAAAAAAGTGACACAAGAAGGAAATGGCCAAACTGGAAAGAAGAAGAAAAAGAAGAAAAAGAAAGAAAGAATGAAAGGAAGTAAGTAAGAAAAAAGAAAGAAAAAACCAGAAAAATTTACACAAGAACGAAATGGCCAAACTGGAAAGAAGAAGAAAGAAAGAAAGAAAGAAAGAAAGAAAGAAAGAAAGAAAGAAATAGTAATGGCCATAATACAGATGATGAGGAAGAAAGATGCGATAATGGAGACAGGGGAGAGTGCGACAAAGAAGAAGAAAATAAAGAAAGAAGAAGAAGAAGAAGAAGAAGAAGAAGAAGAAAAGAATGAAAGGAAGAAACTAAGAAAAAAGAAACAAAGAACGAGAAAAATTTACACAAGAACGAAATGGCCAAACTGGAAAGAAGAAGAAATAAATAAATAAATAAATAAATAAAGAAAGAAAGAATGAAAGAAAGAATAAAAGTGTAATGGCCATAATGTTGATGATGAGGAGGAAGGATGCGATAATGGAGACGGAGGAGATTGCGCAAAGAAGAACGAAATAAACAGAGAAGAAGAAGAAGAAGAAGAAGAAGAAGAAGAAGAAGAAGAAGAAGAAGAAGAAGAAGAAGAAGAAAGAGGAGGAGACGATTATGAAGAAGGTGTGTCTGCCAGTTTTATGTCGTCGACAAAGTTGACAAAGTACGCGTGACCTGTGTTTATTTAGCGCGCGTTAAAACACGCTCAAGAAATTTTTCATATTTCTTTTCTTTTGCTTTGTGTTTTTTTTCTTCTTCTTTTCCCCGGCAACCATATTTTTACCCTTCACACTCTGTTCTATTTCGTTTCGTTATGCCGTGTCTTTCCTTTATTTTTGGTTAACCTTTTTTTTTAACTGTCTCTATTGTTTGCTTTATTTCCGTTTTTGTTTTTTACTTCTTTTCTGATATTCCGATGTACATTCGATAATTCTGTTGTTCTATTATTCTGTCTTCCTTGATTTCTCTTATTCCCAGCGGAGACATTTTTTTCTTGCATACAATTTTTTAAAACTTTTTCTTTTTACGTTTTGTCTCTCTCTTTTTTTTTTTAAATCTTGGAAATTTTGTTTCTATTCATATATAGATGATATTTTGCATTTTGTGAAATCTGCGCAAGTTTTTCTTTTAATATATTTCGATAGAATTACACATGGCTAGATTAAAATTTCAACATGGTAGATTTAACAGAATTTGCATAGAATCGTTGGTACAAATTGCCAGTATCTTCTAAATTTTTTTAATATCCCATAGGGAAGGCCTGTCAACTCTTAAAATCCAGAATTAATCTATCTATCTATCTATCTATCTATCTATCTATCTATCTATCTATCTATCTATCTATCTCAGTCTGTTCATACCTATAGATGTAAATATCTGTTAAATAATAGTTTAGTAGACTATTATATTTTAGAGAAAGCGTATCGCCGCTCCGACTTCTTGAGGTTCATCTTTCAGGTCAGATGGAAGACAAAATAAGGAAGTCGATTTTGATTGACTGAGCTAGTGTGGGAAGGATTGATAGAGAAAGATTTTCAGCGAGTTATTCCTTAACCGGTGGAGGGAGAGTGACCCCACTGGATAATTAGATGTGTACGTCGACGTTAATAAAACATTTAAGTCAAAACTGCCTGTGTTGAAGTTCTTTTATCTCTGGACTTAAAGCAATTAGGGATCACCGGATGAGAGAGAAGAATGCAGCTTTATTATGGAATTGACGCTGTCGCCCAAGACTACCTCACCAGGGGGTTGGGCTATGCAACATAGGTTCAATTTGGCACCGATGACCAAGACCTCTCTAGCATGAATGGGCTATGCAACATATCTATCTATATATCTATCTATCTCAGTCTGTTCATATATCTATCTATCTATCTATCTATCTATCTATCTATCTATCTATCTATATATATGCTCATCGATATTTCCTTCCTCTATTGGACCTGAAGTGACTTCCGCCACCCTCGCATGGTTGGGTAAGATAGTTCTAAGGCTAGAGAGCGCTGGTTTTTCTTTGAGAACACTTCGTTTCTTCTATTTGTCTTCTGGTGTTTTCGAAGAATTTTGTTTTTTTTTCGTGGACTGCTCTTCACCTATTAATTCTCTCTGTAGCTTCCGTCTCCTGATTGTGTATATATATATATATATATATATATATATATATATATATATATATATATATATATCACTCAGTTATGTGCCATCCGTGATACACACTTAGGCGATCATGCATCCTTCGATACATGACTGACAAGGCAGATTTTTCTCGCAGCTGGTTGCCATTTCTTTCTGCGGTAGACCAGTTGCCATCCAAGGTATTTAAAGCTATTTACTGTTGTCCTACTATTTAACCATAGCTCGGGGGGAAAGACGAGGATTGATACGTTTCCCAACGGTATTATAGCTGGTAAGTGAATCTAATGGATTCAACTAGAATTCAAACTCGGCTCTCCGATTTGTGGCACGGTATTTTTTTGGCCTCTTAACAGACTTGTTATATATATATATATATATATATATATATATATATATAAATAAAAGAAATGGAAACTGAAACTTGAGTTTGCCACGCGTTTCTTTCATTAAACATTTTGTGTAGCGGTTTCATTATAATCATAATGCATTACTCTACTTTGTATTGAGCACATTTTTTAAAAGCAAATGCTTCGAACAGGGGATTTTTACTCCATCTGTTCTTGCTCTCATTTGTATATATATGAATGTCCGAGAAATTTTCATGGAAAACATTTGCCCCCCGACATGAATCGAACCTGTAGCCTATACGGAACCGTCAGATAGCCTGACGTGTTTTACTGATTTCGCAACAGAGGAGCGTTCGGTTAGCAAGGTCGATTTTACTGCTTTTAAACTACAATCTTCCATGATTCTCTCACGTACATTCACATCTTCTCAAAGCGTATCCAAATGACGTCACACATTATGAAATGGATAAAGTCCGACAATTATTCTAAGACATTTTATAAAAATCTATAAAAAGAATGTTTAAACATATAATGTCTTAGAAAATTTCTCTGTGGCTCAATCAGTTAAGGCATGTCAGCCTATGTGACGGTTCCATATAGGATACAGGTTCCATATAGCATACATGTTCGATTCCTGTCGGAGGACGCATATTTTCTATGAAACTTTCTCGGACATTCAGGCCGGTAAATGCTATTAATACTGTTTATTATAAACAGAGCATTTACTTAAATATTAGTATCTATAAAAAGAATGTATAAACATATCATGTCTTAAAATAATTGTCGGACTTTGTCCGTTTCATAATATATATATATAATTATTTATTTAACAATATGATTTCAACACGCTATATAAGAGTTCTCATGTTTCAAAACAAGAGCCGAAAACTTCAATATATTTAATTGAATTAAAGTACTGAACTCTGTTCCATCTTCAAGTGAATTTTTTTTTTTTTTAATAATGAATATACCTATAAAGCGCGTATATTTCAGGAATTAGTTATTCCAAAAAAAAAAAAAAAAAGAAGAAGAAGAAAAACGCTTGAAGATGGAACAGAGCTTGGTACTTTAATTAAATTTAATTCAAATAATTATATTGAAGTTTTCGGCTCTTGTTTTGAAACATGAGAACTCTTATGTAGCGTGTTGGAATCATATTTTTAAATAATTAATTATATTTATGCTCTACTTTTGTATCGAGCACTATTTTTAAAAAATAATAACAAAAATACTAAAGAACTTTGGATTATTTACCTAACGAGTTCTTTCCTATTTTCTATATATTTTACACACACACACACACACACACACACACACACACACACACACATATATATATATATATATATATATATATATATATATATATAACAGGTGTAATATTGGGAGAATCGTGACTTTCCTCATAAAGTCTCGGTTAGGATGGACTGGCCATGTCTTGAGAATGTCTGTTGACATAGTACCCAAGATTCTAATGTACACCCAGTTAGATCAGGGCTACAGGAATGTATGTCGCCCATGGCTAAGATACAAAGACAAGCTGAAGAGCAACGTCAGCTGTCAATCTAACACTGATTTCATCCCACAATCCTTACTCTTGCTCCATATGCAAATCACTAGCGGGTCTTAAGTGCCACTTAAGATTATCGCACAAAAATTTCATAACTGACTCAATTAAGTTGATCCTCATACGTCGAAACCGACGGTAAGAGTCACTGATATATATATATATATATATATATATATATATATATATATATATATATATATATATATATATATACAGAAGTGTGGCTATAAATCAGAGACAGATGCAAACTGTGTTGATGGCCGAAACCTACTTAACAAACGGAATAAACTTATGTTAGCTTGTAATCATAGGAAAAACTGTCCTAAAATATTTAGTTCTGGATAGATAATATATTCGAAAAGGTCGGGAACACTAGAATTAAGTAGAAGTTTAAATATCTGGGAAGCGTCTTGATAGAGGACGGTAAGTGCGACACTGAGATCAGTAGGCGTCTTGGGATGGCCAAGGACACATTTCAAAAGCTGGGGAGAGTACTGCGAGACAGGAGGATATCATTTGGTAACAAAGAAATCAATATTGAACTGTTACGTGACATCTGTCTTTCTTTACGGCAGCGTATGTTGGACAATTTCCTCAAAGATGAAGAAGAGACTCGAGGCGACAGAGATGTGATTCTACAGAAGGATGCTCAGGATATAATCGACCGAGCGTGTGAGAAGCCATGAGATCTTTTCTTGCAAATAGATTTGCAGACACGTACATAGAATCGATACTTCGTTTTTGGCCAGAAATGCCGTTCTTGTTTTTTTCTGTCACTTGCACACGGAGAAATCTTGAATCTTATTTTATTTTCGTGGAGATCAATGGTATTCTTTCAACAATTCTTAAAGGGATTACCAACAATTTGCCATAGGATATTCCATATATTTCTCTACATAAAAAAAAAAAAACATGCAAGGAAGCTTGGGCTAATTTGATTGATTGATACGTTTTTACGGATTACCAACCCTTTACTTACAACCAGAAAATATTTTTAGATTGCAAGATTTTTTTAGGTAATAGTTGTTTCGTAATACAAGTCTAACTATAGTGAATTTCCAAGCTTATCTTAGATGTGGCACAAGGCGGAAAGTAGGGGGCACTCAGTCGTAATTATTCTAGCGAGACAAGCTCACTAACCATTACACAGCCACGAGAAAATATTTTTCGATTGCAAGAACTTTTTTTTTTTTAAATAATGATTTCGTTATACAAGTCATACTAATTAACCTATAGGTGTTACAGAGCTTAAAATCACGCTGATTGAAAAGACATGCTAACAGCAGACCGAAGAATGGTCGTTCTTAAAATGTTTCTTGCAATCCGGAATTGAGTGGCGTAAAAAATGGGCATAGACACAAATTCCAGGACATATATGAGTTGGAATCGAGGCATGAAAATCAATTAAACTTAAACACGATGACTCCCTAAAACTGCTTCCTATAACAGAAGACTAATTAAACAAACCAGTGTGGGTGCCCCGTCCATTTGTGAAGATAAAAGAATTACATTGAATACTGTGTACTTATTAAGTTGTTCACAAAATAATTCTATAATTTTAAAATAAACCACTTAATTGTATTCTAATATATAATCATTCCAAAAAATATATTACTTTAATCGAATGGACATTTAACCGAATCGACATTTAGCTGAAAATATAGTTGCATACTTACATATATATCACACACTTTATCGTAATGCGCTACATATATTTATATTTATTTAATGTATTCATTTATAATTTTTCGTTTTTTAAAGGCTTTTTTAAAAAAAAAAAAACTATTCCGTATATATTATATTTTATTTCAAATATTAAATTAGATAAATAAATGTATTTACAATAGATATAACCTGCAATTAAGAAATTTTAGTTAAAGTTCTTAATATAATAGGTCTTTGAAATATAGGAGTGGATTTTGCAACTGTTCCAATGATTTGGTCCAACCCCTGTATCTACCACTTTTTCAATCATTTTGACAATCTTTTTAGACCAAATCAAAGATGCAGAAATTGCATTCAAAGATTTCTGGGCGCCAAAGGTTTACAGATTTGTCGTAAAAGCATAAATAATTTTTGTTACTCAATGGTAGGGTTCCTATTTCGACTGATTTGAACCCTTTTTAAGGATTAATGAACATTAATCAAGGAATAAAAATTGATTCTTCAATCGAACATTATTTGCCGAACAACCAAATATTAACTTGAATCACAAGTAATTAACGTTTTCGGAAATGAATCATAATAACGAATATATCATCATAATTACTAATCAATTAAGAATACATGTGGAGGACAATAACATACATTCGATTTCGCAGAGTAATGGCAGCATACACAGTGGATGAAAGGAAAAACTTTGTTCTGCATGACAACACAAAGCTGCATGTTGCAAAGCTGCATGTTGCAAAGCTGCATGTTGCAAAATAACTCAAGAAAAATTTGGGAACTGAGTGGTCTGCTCTACAGAACGCCCTTATTCAACTGTCCTTGAACTAACCGATAGTTCTAAAACGCTTACACGGGGAAAAATTACTCTAATGAAAACCAGGTTCAAGATCTCAATAAGTCATGGAAAATAATAATATGTAAACATATCATTGACTAAAATATAACTATACTTTTTGTTTAGAAGGAAATCGCTGAACTAAAATGGAAATGATTTATGAGTAGAGCTCATAATAGCATGTGATTAACAAAAGGCTATGAAATTACAAGTTGATATATAAAATCCGTAAAAGAAAAATATATTTTGACGAGTTAAATTTGGGAAAGAAATAAGAATGTGAGATTTTACTTATCTGACTTTCATATTGCAATTGATTCATAATTCCACGCGTGTAAAATATTTTGGAAGTCAGCCCAAGTTGGCACTCCTATGATCTGTTTTACCAATCTTCATTATTTTTCTGTTATTTTAATCAACTTCTTTTCTTCCTTCCCTTCTTTTCCGTTCTTTTCTTTCACTTTTTCCTTCATTTCTTCTCTCAGTGTTTTCTTCTTTTCTCTTCTTTACCATTTTCTTCTTCTTCTTCTTCTTCTTCTTCTTCTTCTTCTTCTAATTTTCTTCTTTTCTTTTTCATTTGAGTTCCGTTCTGCTCTTCTCTCTGTCCTTCCTTTCATTTCTACTTTTTACTTTCTCTATACAATTAGTATCGTTCTTCCTCCCTTTCCAAATATCTAACATTTCTTTCAGTAGACGTCTTGGCATACGGTGATCTCTAATGTTGACAGCATGATCCACACACTGTAGTTGTGACTTGCCCTCAGTTTCGTACCAGGATATCAGGAGAGCAAGGAAGATTTTCACGCAGCCACCAGGTGCCGATTTGCTCTTCACGGATATCAGTAGCTTCCTACGATATGTAAACAGGTGTTTGAAACAGCTGGGCCCTCGATGAGCATACGTGGGAAGACCGGATAAAAGGAAGGTATATAAGCACCAACAGGAGAGGGAAAGGCCAAAGAGTCTCCCTGAACCGCATAAAATCTACGTTAAGAGAAAAACCCCAAAGTCAAACAGATACATTATTTACATTATTTACATTATTCGGACTATTGTGCTCATCTTTGTCGCCATATTTATCACAACGTTTCGGCCGTTGTACGCTCCGGCTTTCTTCAGGTGGTTGGAATGTCCTCAAGGACACATGGCACAGTGGATAAAGGCGTTGGTTAGATCCAGTAACAGGACCCAAAGAGTGTGAGTTCAATACCCGGTTAAGGCAGTGGAGAACTTTCAGAGGGAAATTAACAGGAGATAACTGATAACTGACATCCATTAAACATGACACGTGGAACTAGAACAGTCTACCCCGGTGAGCGAAATAAAGGGTTCAGTTCGACATTCCTACCACCTGAAGAAGGCCGGAGCGTACAACGGCCGAAACGTTGTGATAAATATGGCGACAAAGATGAGGACAATAGTCCGAATATTGTAAACAGTGTACATGATACCTCATCTCAGAAATATAGACAGATATTATTTATCCGAATAATATAAATCGTGTACTAATTCTCTATTTTACAGTTTCTTTCTTACAGGCATTTCTATTTATAAATGTTCAGATGAACGCTCCATTCTTTAGTTTGATCAGTTCAGAATATTCCTGCAAGGACAGACCATGATGCATCCACATAGTTTCATCAGCCTACATTCCCCCTTATTCCCAATATAATAAGAATGTTCTAATTATGCCGATGTTTTCAAGAATCGATATTTTGCATTTGGATGCTTCCTTGATCACTGCAGACTTAAACCTATCCATATCAAAGGGTAATTCTTATCTTTATTCTAATAATATTAACCTCCTATCCGTTTTCCTGTCCTATATTACATCTCCTTCATCATAACCATTTTAAGAGTAATCCTCTAGTCTGATCGGCTCTCGAGCCATGTATTTGATGAACATATTATGCAATAAAAAATAAACAAGGACGAGTCAAAATATATTATCAGTGAAGAGGATAACAGATTCTTAACATAATCTATGCAGTGACGTCATATGACGTCATATCTGCCCCGACATTTGCCACGGGTGATCAGAACGAACTGTCTGATCTTTTTTCCAACGATTTCACACTTTTAGATAAAGATAAGAAGGGAAATATAAGATATTTACCTTGAGTGCTTGCCTAAGAACGAACTGGATGCTAAGAGTAGTTTTGTCTCCCTGGAGGAAGGAGAAAAGGGCTACGCATTCCAGTTTAGATTAATGCACTTGTAATATTTGATGAATATCTACTTCGTCTAGCTACCGTTTCTCTTTCTAAAAGTAAGCGTATTAAAACAAAGAATGAAATAACATTATCATTTCTAGTTACCTGGCTAGCTAACCATCTATGCCACTTAACACACACACACACACACACACACACACACACACACACACACACACACACATATATATATATATATATATATATATATATATATATTAAAAAGAAGAGAAGAGAGATGCCGCAAACGTTTTTGGTTGTAATGTGGATTTTTTTTTTTTTTAAATATTATGCTTTATTTTCCATAATGTGACTACACGTGTTTCTGATCTCGCAACCGTCTTCAGGTAAAAGCGGAGATTTCCACATATTATTAAAAATAATTAATTTTTTTCCTTTATGTTTTTCCATGTTAAATATTATCGATATGAGACATTCTCTGTTTTTGTGTTAGTAATCCGAATATATATATATATATATATATATATATATATATATATATATATATATTATGCATGTTTTCGTTAAAACGACAGACAAGGTACTACAGTTGAGCTTTTTATTTAATTTTTCTTGTGTTCTGACAAGAGCTTTCTTTTCTGGACAAAGAGTGTGTAAGAACTGTCCGAATGTTCTGTTTTTCCGAGCGCTTTCGGCTATACTTTTAGCCATTATCAAGGATGGTTCAATGATGGATATTCATTATCAAGTAGAGTGTGTGTTCTATGTATGTTCAGTGTGTGGTAGTGATGTTTTAGTTTCCGAATACAGTTAGCACATTATGGCTTTGTTCATAATTGATATTGTTAAGAGTTGGCTTTTTCTTTTTTATTATTAGAGCTTCCATTATTTTTAGTCTTTTTTTGCAAGTGGATGCAGTTAATATATTAGTGTTTTCTACTAGTATGTTCCTAATAGTGTCGGGTAAATCTGAGTGTGTGTTTAAATGTGTTCTGATGGAACTGTGATCAGATAGGTGTAATGTAAGACGTCTGGATAAACATGTGGTTGTGTAGCCGATGTAATTATTTATGAGTCCGGTTTGGTGAGGAACGCAGTTCCTTAAAGGGCATTTGAACTCATAGATAATGTTCGCTCTTTGTAATTTTGACTTCGTTGGTGTGTTGTTATTTTTGAGGATAAGGTTGGCCGTCTTAAATTTTTTATAATAGATAATAAGTTTGATTTTTTTATCCGGGTCAATAGGAGTAGTATATTTCTTTATAATATGTCTTAGAGCAGATTCATCTTGCTTGTAATTAATATGCATTTGGTTTTGTAATAAATGTGTATGTGATTTTTAGTTGTGTGTTCGCTATCATTATTACTTGCTTTGGGGAGGAATATTCTAATTTGTTGGTCTATAAGGTAGTTAGGGAAACCGTTGTTAATTAGTGTTTGTTTAACGTTGTTAAGTTCTTTGAGAAAGAGTAGTCGAGAGGATGAGTTCTGGTGGGCTCTATTTAGAAAGTTTTTATTACAGCTATTTTGTACCTAAGTGGACATTCCTTTTTGAAATTAAGGTGGCACGAGTTTTTGCTGGTGGGTTTTTTGTATAATGATGTAATGAAAGTGTTATTGTTATGTTCAACGAGGATATCTAAGAATGGTAGTTTGTTTTTTTGGCTAAGTTCATATGTAAAATTAAGGACGGAGTTTTTTCTCAAATGTGGTCTTAAGTGTCTCTATTTCTTTAATGTTATCAGCTAAAATGAATATATCATCTACGTAGCGAACATAGATTTTCGGTTTGTGGACCTGTGTAAATATGGTATTTTCTACGTAGGACATATAATAGTTAGAGAAGCATGGACCCAATGGATTTCCCATACTAACACCATTAGTTTGGGTATAAATATTGCCATTATGGTCATAGAAGGGGACTTTGGTTGTGCATGCGTGTAGTAATTTTTTAGGATAGGTGGTTTGATGGATGGCGGAGGGATGGAATTATTATTGTATATAGAGTTGAGGATAATATCGATAGTTTTATCAACAGGGACGTTTGTGAATAAGTTTTCAACGTCCAGTGACGCTATTATACCTTGATTTGTTCCATTTGTAGTTTTTAAAATTTGTAGGAATTCGTGAGTGGAGGTGATGCTGTAATTGGTAGGTAGGTATGGAGTGATGATATCGTTAAGGAATTTTGATAGCTCGTAGATAGGTGTTGGTATCTGGGAAATAATTGGTCGTAGCGGGTATCCTGGTTTATGTGTTTTTATGTTTCCATATAGGTATCCCGGTTGGTAATCTCCAACTATTTTTTGAATTTTCAGGGAATCGACTTCCGCGTTGTGAGCTGTTATTAGCTTGTTAACAGACCTTTTTAAATTCTCAGTGGGATTTCGTTTCAATTTGGTGAATTTAGATCGGTCATCAACGATAACTTTTAATTTTGCTGGTAATCAGCTTTGTTGACTATAACATATGTGTTAGATTTATCAGCGCGTCTGATGACAATGTCAGCGTTGTTTTTTAAATCTTTCGCAGCGTTTTTTAGTTTTGGTGTTAAAATACTACTATGGTTAGTGCCGGGGGATCGGTTCTTCAAACCCTCAGCTTTGAGTAAGTCTTTCAGGTCAGGGTGTACTGCTATGTCACCACGCGTGGAAAGTTGGGATAGTGATTGGTATAAAATTTCAATTTCGGTTGTCTTGGTGATAAGGTCAAACTTAGATTGGATGTGGCAGTTTGGACCTAAATTTAGAAATTCATTTTGGTCATCTGTTAATTTATGGTTGGATAAATTTAAATATTTGTCTTCACTGTTTTTAACGAAACATGCATAAAGGAAGGATTGCTGCCTAATTATACATATATATATATATATATATATATATATATATATATATATGTATCTGTTTGTCTCAGGCTCTTTATGTCTGTTCTAACTAGCTAGCATATTCTGTTCAGATCTATCTATCTATCTATCTATCTGTCGACCACGCTATCACAATCTGTTCCGATCTGTCTATCTCAGTCTCTTTACATCTGTCTATCTATATATCTAAGTCTCTTCATATATATATATATATATATATATATATATATATATATATATATATATATATAGCTATTACATTCTGTTCAGATCTGTCTAACTCGCTTACACAGTCTGTTCCATCTAAATATCTATCTTTTTATCTAAGTCTCTTCAAATATATATATATATATATATATATATAATGAAATGGACAATTAATTTCAGACATTTTTATGTTTATACATTCTTTTTTTAAAGCTACAAATATTTAAGTAAATGCTCTGTTTATAATAAACAGTATTAATTACATTTAACGGCCTTAATGTCCGAGAAATTGTCATAGAAAATATGCGTCCTCCGACAGGAATCGAACCTGTACCCTCTACGGAACCGTCATATAGCCTGATGTACCTTTAACCGATTGGACCACATAGGAGCGTTTCGATTTTACTGTCTTTAAACTACAATCTCCCATGATTCTCTCACGTACATTCATATCTGCTCGATGCGTATTCAAATATAGCTTAAAAACAGTAAATTCGACCTTGCTAACAGAACGCTCTTCTGTGGCGAAATCGGTAAAAGCACGTCAGGTTATTTGACGGTTCTGTATAGGATACAGGTTCGATTCCTGTCGGAGGACGCACATTTTCTATGACAAATTCTCGGACATTCAGGCTGGTGAAAATTACAATATGAGCTCTGGTAAAAATAGTTGCTGAAGGCATTAGTTTATTATATCCAGAAATTGATACACAGATGTCTCAAGGACACATGGCACAGTGGACAAAGGCGTGAGTTCGATCCAGTGACAGGTTAAGGCAGTGGAGAACTTGGAGTGGGGAATTAACAGGAGATAACTGATAACTGACATCCATTAAACATGGTGCGTGGAACTAGAACAGTCTACCCCAGTGAGCAAAATAAAGGGTTCAGTTCGACATTCCAACCACCTGAAGAAGGCCGGAGCGTACAACGGTGAAACGTTGTAAAAAATATGGCGACAAAGATGAAGACACTAGTCTGAATAATTTAAATAGTATATATATATATATATATATATATATATATATATATATATGTGAACGTTTATAAATTTTTCTAGTAACTAACAAAATTTTGTTTTTTTGTTTATAGATGCTTTGTTCGAATAAATTCATTTTATTTCTTGCCTTGATAATAACCGCAGTGGAAGAAAAGCGTCGTTAATACTCCATACAGTTTTTCATCTTGTTTTTTTTCCTTTATAGCTATCACAGTTTGATTAGATACCTCTATCTCCTTGTGTGGTTAACCATATTTAACGATGTTATTGGTCAGTTTCGATAAAAGCTCTCTTCAATTGTTCTGTGTCAAGACCAACATATAACATTCTACCAAACTCCATCCTTAATTTTTCATTGTAATCTAGCTTGATAACTCTGTTCAGTTTGATCTAATCTCGATAGCCTACTCGCTGGCTGATCGAGATGCGACTTTTCTACTTAAATCTGTAATTTTATTTGTTGTGGTCCCAGGTTTAAAAGCCAGGTTTTTCAATGCCGATTTCAATAAGGACATAAACTTTCTAATATATCAGTCACTGATATCAATATAACTTTTAAAATCTACTCTACTAATTATATTTATCTTTCTGTCTATCTTATCTATCTGTTCATCTTCCTCTTACTCACACACTCACGCAGGCGCATGCGCAGGATACAACAATAAAAATGCCTCATATTTTCATTAATAGACAGAAATAACGAAGTTACCAAATGTAACAAATTCTACTGAATCAATGACTAGGTCTGCTGTTAAGAAAGTAGGTCATTTGTGTTGTTTTTCGCGACAGAATATATCTTACACCATATTTACAGTGGAATCCCTGGCAACCGGACTAAGAAGACGTTGTGGATATAAGGAATTGGTTAAAAAGTCCGGATATGAAGGGTTATATTTAAATTAAATAAAAGAACTGAATCAGGTTTAAAATTTATTTTCAATGTTTTATAATAAACAAAATAAGATAAGGGTGAGTGAAATATAAAGGAATTAATTTTAAGGAAAAAGAAATAAATTATGTAATATTAATTAAAATTCATTAAATTAAGTATGTCATGTATGCAAAACAAATAATGTAACGAGGATTTTTTAATCACTACTGCATGATGATTCTTTCTCTTCTAATGCCATTCTCGACTTTTTTCCGCATTTCGTTTCTCCGTGTGTTATTGCAATCGTCATAGATGAATGCTGGCTTTCTTTCCATAAAACTGACAACCTTTTCAATAGCTTTTTCAGTTTTAGTCCAGGTTTCAATACACTCATGTTTTTATTTTTAATTTCCTACTTCATTGTGACAGTGTGAACGCTGGAGAATAATTTCTTTGGAAGATTTTATATCACACAATGTTTACTTTCCTATGTTGAACTCAGCCATTAGTTACAATGAACTTTCACCAGCGTCTAGTCTGTTTAAAATTTCCACTTTTTGCAATAACTCCAAAGTTGTTCTTTTCCTATTATTCCCCATCATATTTTGCACCAATACCAGCCATTAGGGTGAAATAAGCATAAGCAATTATCCAAAGTAAATGTCCTGAAAAACAGAAGTTTCAAATCAGTTGCATATCACCCAATAGTTCCAATATACACATCAAAATCATGTCCGGATATTCGGGATTCCGGATATGCGTCACTCCAGATATTCGGATTCCGGATATGAGGGATTTTGGGTATGAAGGATTCTACTGTATAGAGTTTCAAATAAAGCCAGGACGTAACAAACAATGTCAAACATACAGAAAGCAACTGCTTCTTGATAATGACTAAAACAGTCGAAATTACACAAAACCAGCAAAACAGCAATATGATTTTTATACTTTATATTAAAAGTGTGTTTCTTATATAGAGTATAAATATAATATCTCCATATAATATATCCCCATATATATATATATATATATATATATATATATATGTATCCCCATTCACTAGATTTAATTGACCCTGAAGAGCAATGTTTCTGTGAAACTTTGAAGTCGGACCAAAGATAAATCATTTGAACCCTTATTTATTGACTATTGTCGCTTTAATTCTTGATTTAGCGTTTGTTTTTGCCAAGAGTTCTGCTCAGCTCGAATTACGTAAAAGTCTAGTAATTTGCATATTTCGAACTAGGTAATATGAGTAAAATAATACTCGAAAGAATTAACTTAGAACGAAAAAAGAACTTAAGACAAAACCAGTGCAAAAACACAAAACACCTATAGACTAATCTAAAAAAAAAAACATAATTGCGAATTTATACAAGTAGATATAAAAGATTTCTATCCTTTCAATTGTTGTATGCTCCTGCTATTCTGGAGTGGACTTGGGAATGGGGTCGATTCCATAATAACGTTGTATATTCTCCCAAACGGGTGTTGAAATGTTTTGGGGGTCCAGTGATGAAAAACATCAATAAAAGAGATTGTAACTTAATACTTTATTAAACACGTCGGAGGGCATATTTTTAACTAGCCAGTGGGGACGAATTGTATATTTTTAACTAGCCAATGGGGTCACTCTTAATTAGTTAGTGGGGTTAGAACATGCTTCCCACTGAGGAGCAAAAAAAAACCCACGTCTAAATTGTATGACGTAAAACTTAATTCACTGAATCCCTTTCTACATCCAACATGTCCACGCTAGTTTTTGTCAATTAAAACGACTTCCTTTGTTTTACTGTATCTGACATCAAAGCTCAAAATTAGAAAGTCAGAAGAACTACAGTTCTCTAAATAGCAATTGTCTGATAGACTATTATTTAAAAATTAAACGAAGCCGTGTTTGATAAATCCATCTCCTTAGCTCAAAAATACATAAAAATAATCACAAATGAATTAAAAAATCAGCAAGCACTGCTCAAAATAACTACTGTACGACAACGAAGTATAATAGTTAAAGAAAAGGTGAACATTCGATGTTATCGAAAGAAGTTTTGATGGAACATTGACTCAGAAACAAATATGCATATATATATACTAGCTGAACTAAGCAATGTAATCGACAAAAATGATATAGACCTCTATAGTGAAAAGATTCATGTTATCTTAAGAAAGTGTATTAAACAGACAAAACCAGAAAGATAATCCTAAAAAAATAGAAAAATATAGGACTTGACGTCAATATAAAATAAAACCTTAAATAGATTTCCAAGACCTTAAACTCAACCTAAACAAAGTACATATACAACATACATCTTCCAAGCAACAGCCGAAAATAATAAGGTATACCCCACAATCAATTAAATGTAGGATATCCAACAAGTCTTCTAATGAAACCATCTTCAACGAAGCCAAAATTGATTATGAAACATCAGCTCCAAAAGAGAGTGGATTATCAGTAACACACAAATATATGCAGGACAATAAAAATGGCAAGAGCAGCATGATGCAATTCACCCTGCCAGAAATTTGGAAGCAATATGCTCTACTGCTTGGAATTCGCGCCGGAAGCATATTTCAGTGTGTTTGGATGTCTATCTGAAGAGAGTGGAGAGGTTTTGGAAAGAATTGGATGAGTCTAATGGTGATTAAGAAGGGACGACAGCTTGGAAAATCCACTGATAGGAAAAGAACTCTTGAATTTTTGGTGAGCTCCAGGCCATGATTGACAACGATCCCTCAAAGTCAATTAGGTCTATAGCCAGGGACCCAGAAGTTTCTGAATTTCTTATCAGGTAGGTAGTGCATGGAGACATTCTATATTTTTTCATACAAGATGAGGAAGGGCTAATTCTATCCCAAGCCCCGAATGATAACAGGAAAGACAGAGCTACACACCTTTTGAAGCCTCCCCTCCAATCGAACATGCTTTGCTTCTTCTCAGACGAGAGAAATTTCTGCCAGGATAAGCTGGTAAACACACAGTACAAACATTGGATTGCGGTGTCCCCAAAGGATGTAGCGTGTGTGATGAAAATCAAATATCTACTCAACATCATAGCGTTTGGTGTGATCAGTAGTGATGGCGATGTTATGCCTCCATTCATCTTCCCAGGAGCCTAAAACCACGGGGCCCTGAACGAGGCATGACATCATATGCTTTAACTCACTCTACAGAATGAAAAATCATAAAAACAGACGTAGGAACAACATTCATTAAACTGATCCATAAACACCACCCTCCATCATGTACTGTCCACGAGGTATTCAACATATGCACAGTAAAGCTCAGCTACAGTTGCACGGAGAGTATGATACAAATAATCAAAAAGCACATCAGGAAACTAAATAACAAATTAGCCACACAAACGAAACACAACTTTAACTGCAGAGCGAAGCATGACCTTCGCTGAAACGGCAAATGCCCATAGAGCAATATAATATAGCAAGCCACTGTAAAAACAGCAGACATCAAAACAAAAAGATGCATAGGACTAACTGAAAACGTATAAAACGGCTTTTACTATTTGTAAATGCTCGAACAGCACAACACGTTTCTAAACACAATATGTGTTTAGAAAACACATATGGTAAATTCAAAAACAAGAATACACAAAAACTCTTATGAAGGATAAGAATATACCGATTCCGTCACCTTCTAATTAAATGCTTGCATACTCTAATATAAGCGACCAATATTTTGCCTATTTCCGAATGAAGTTAATGTTTAAAGACTCAAATATAATAATGAAAGAGATTAATTTTTACATTAAATAACCCAACATATCGTAATTTCTACAGCTTAACTAAACCCAACTCAGTTATGAGTTAAACTTTACTATAGCTTAATGTACATATGGAAACGGAAAACAATTCTTTTAGGATTCGAGTCTAAGTGCTTTTTCGGAATCCGTATTGGGTCTTAGAACATTTCCCCTGTGTACATCTTTGAAGACTTACCAAAAAGCAAAACAAGCAGAATCCTCTTGCCATAAAAGTTTATATACGCCGACACATATCCACGGTTTCGCGTAAGCAATAATTTAGTTTAAAAATGGAATTTCGAGATTTTGTTTTGTCTAAATATCTACATTTTGACTTGTGGACATAAGAGATAAGTATCCATGAGTTTCGTTTTATTTTAAAGGTTTCTCAAATATTTTAAATCAAATGTCGTAACTTCGTATGTCAAAGATTTTTTTTTCAGTGATTGTTCTGTTCGATTTTTTAAAAATAACTGACCTCGTTTTTATTTGAAGTCACGTCCGCATTTTCGCTTCCTCATTATCAGTTGCGTAGACGCCTGATTTAGTGATTCGTTGGACTTGACTTTTTCATTTTTATTTCAACTTTCTTTTCTGGATTTACATTGATGACATTGATTAATCTAACCAGAATGATTGTGAGTTTTTTGTTTTGTTTTCTTTTGCTTGTCTTTACGCTTTTTCTTTTCTTTTTTTTTTTTATAATTTGTCTGTCTGTGTAATACTTTACTTGTTTCTTTGATTTTTTTCATAAGGCTCTCCTTCTATTCTTTCTCTCTTTCTTTCTTTTTATTGACCTTTTTTTTTGACTTTCAGTTTTATGTCTTTCTTTTAGGCCTCATTTCGTTACTCCTTTTCTTTTCATTCTAGAATTCTATTTCTTTTTCCTTTTTTTTTTCTATTCTTGTTTTTTCTTTCCTGTTGGTTCTTTCCTTCATTTGTGTGTTGGCCTTAGGGCATTCATGTTCTTTTGAGATCAGGATATTTTTTCCATTAGTAATAACCTGTTTGAATATACGAAACAGGGTAATTGGAAGATGTCTTCTTTCGATAGTTAGGACACCTTATGTGTCTGAATATACACTATTGTATTTGTGTGAATGTATCAAAATGTTGCAAAAGTTGGATTTTCATTGTTAAATGGGAGCAACTTGACACTGATGTTTTTTTTTTTTTCTGGTGCTGATTTATACTGTGTTCGAGATCGAAAACTTATATTTTTCGGATGCAAGTCAGACTTTCCTGAATGTTGAAGTTTTGTCCATAAATCAATGACCTAAAGATGGCGGATTAAAATTCGCACTTTCACCAAATTATAGTTTATGAATTTTGGAGGGAATAAGCGCCGGAAATGCGATAAAAAAAAATTCTCCAAATTTATTTGAATCTTTTCCCCAGTTCATCGAAGCGTCAAAAAGTGGTTCGGCGGAGTTCGTCATGGTTATTTTAACCTAAACGATCAAACAAGTTTCAGGTGACAATTTGATGTTGATGAAAACGCTCTACTTGCAATCGTGGAGAATAAACCGAAATTTTCGTCGGAAGAGATTGCTAAGAGTTTTAAAATCGATATATCTACCTTTCACCATTTGAAGTGACTTGTGTTCCTTTCCAAATTAGAAATGTGGCTGCCACATTCTTTGTCGGAACACAACAAGCTCGATTGTATTTCAGCGGGGACGTTGTTGCTGTTGCGCTTCGAAATGCAGCCGTTCTTGGACAGAATATTGCAGGTAATATTTTTTCCCAAAATTTTATTGCTGGTAATCTTTTTTTTTTTCCAAAAATATATTGCTGGTAATATTTATTTTCAAAAATGTAGGCTAGCAATAATTTTTTACAAAAATATATTACTGGTATTAAAATCTATTTATTCACTTTCATAGTGTTTTGACCCAAGTTTTTTTTGTGGGGGTTAACTATTTTCTCATGGCTGGGACCCTAACAGGTGCTACCAACCCGGGTCAGGGTGGACCTGGGAACACCAGCAATTAAGAGGTGGTTCCATACTCCTCAAAATTCACTGATCATAATCCTTGCTGTCGGATGTATTTTATCGTCTTACCCAGAACGCGGATGTAGTTTAATGTCTTCCCCAGGATGCTGGATGTAGTTTATCGTCTTCCCCAGGACAGTCAGAATCCTGTGATGACATTTTACTTGAATATTCAGTATGATTGTGGCACCATTTACGAGGCAGAGAAAGGAAAAGAAAGAAAAGAAGGCCGAAAGAAAGGCGAGACGAATCGTAGGTGATAAGCAGACACACACACGGCTAAGAGACAATGAAAATATTGATAAGTAACAAATGAAAAAGGGTGTCATTACAATGACAGGGAATTTCCGAGTAAAAAAGAAAGGGAAAGAAAGAAGGAATCAGATGTGTTTTGATAACGGCTGTGTCATCTAGGTGCGTAAACGAACGGCTGGACCACTGGCCAGGGAAAAATTCAAGTGAAAATGCTATTTCGATAAGTGACGAGAAACAGGCAACTAAAAAGGACTTTGGACAGATATGAAAAATTAAAAGCCACACAAGTGCCGCTGACCGAATTTTTTTCGACGAAACAACTTTGGCCTGCGATAATAAAATTATGTTATCAGAAATATGTACCGAAGGAAAATGAATGGGGGCCCAGAAGTGTTTTTTCTCTTCCTTGGAGGCGACAGACTGACTGAAAACTTTGGGGATATTTCTTTTTTGAAGCCGTGTTAAGAAGACCACCCATCTTGATAAATTAGCGATAAAATACCTGACAAACACCACGTGTAGAACAAGAGTTGTCATATTGTCCGTTTGTGGCTAGAGAAATGATAACGGCGAATAAAGCGGAAGAAAAGGGAAAGAGAAGAGATAAATTTTTTTTTTAGTTAAGCTAGATGTTTTTTTCTTTTCCCGAAACAAAGCCGCGGATTGTTCACGCCCGACTAAGACATCATTGGTCAAGTGATTGTGATCACGAAGAAGGCTGTCGACGCCTCATCCAGAGTGTATGAGAAGCTGCTACGAAGAAGTGGGGAGGGCAGTTCACGCCCCTCAGAAGTATGGTGAGAAAGTGGGAGTGAGGAAAGGTTCCCAAAAATGGAAAAGAGTGGAAAATCCCTAACCAGAAATAAAAGAGGTGGATATGTATTTAGAATTATCGAGGACCCCCCCCCGACGCCAACAGACCCACCCCGGTTTTGGTCGGCGTCAATAAAAGCGAGGCCCAAACAGGCAGAAATCAGTGAGTTCAGTTCAGTTCGGGCTCCAGCAGTTCCAGTGAGTTCAGCTGACCAAGATTCACGCAAATTCCGGACTCCTCTTCAACCCAAGAACAATTATTTTGAAGAGCGACTTAGAACCAGACCACCGAAATAAGTTTTTTCGACTTTCGTCCAAAGACACACCGAAACGCCAATTTCTTAGAGAGCAAACAACTTGAAGCGTTAAAACTCGCCTAACGGAAAACGACGTGTCACAATCCATAGAACGGGTCGGGAGAAAGATGCAGTCCTATGTATCGAACAACTAGACATAAAGTTTGTTACCTTTTTCTTTGATACTTTGAACTTTTTGAGTTTTCATTTTATTTTCTTTTTATGCATATTTGTGTAGTATCACCCCGTTGAACTCAGTTTGCATTACGGCCCCAACCACTGTTTGATCTCGTCTGCCTAAGATCAATTCACAACGTGGGTAGGCAGACTGGATATCAATGCAGTTACCTTGGTAACCAGGCGTTGGAAGCGAGTTGGGAACGACGAGGCTGATATCAAATTCAACCAGATTCCCACCCGAATCACCAAAAGGTTAGAACGTCACATTTGGGTGCCGCGACCAATACCAAGCCAGTTGGTCGTCACAGGACGAGACAACACGACTGACGCGACAGGCGGACGTCACGTTTGGAGCAGCGACACCCGAACGGAGCAGCGAGGAGCGAACAGCTGGCACCGCGGCGAGGACGTCACAATTGGTGCTGTTTGGGGACGTCACAACTGGTGCCGTGGTAGATCAGGATAGAACGTCACAGTCGGCGCTGCGACCGGGGGACGACATCACATGATGCATTATTCATTTCTAATTTTTAAATATAATTTAATTCATCTGAAGGCTTGTGAAGACACGTAAATCTGACGTCATGTGGGTTCTATGAATTAAATTTAGAAATAATTATCAAAAAGATGTAATTAATATATCATGATATCATTAACATTGGAATTGATATATCTGGGCATATACAGGGTGTTGTTATATTCTGGACACACAGGGAATCTCTGTCTATATTTCTAATATAAGATATTGTAACTATTTACACTATTTACATTATTCGGACCGCTGTCCTTATCTTTATTGTCCTATTCACGACGTTTCAACCGTTGTACGCCTCGGCCTTCTTCAGGATCTCTCTATATTTCTGACATAAAGTATTTTAAATACTTACACTATTTACATTTTTCAGACTGTTGTCCTTATCTTTATTGGCATATTCACGACGTTTCGACCGTTCTACGCCCCGGCCTTCTTCAGGATCTCTTTATATTTCTGATATAAGATATTGTAACTATTTACACTATTTACATTGTTCGGACTGCTGTCCTTATCTTTATTGTCCTATTCACGACGTTTCAACCGCTGTACTCCCCGACATTCTTCAGGATCTCTCTATATTTCTGAGATAAGTTATTGTAACTATTTACACTATTTACATTGTTCGGACTGCTGTCCTCATACTTTTTGTCATATTCACGACGTTTTGGCCGTTGTACGCTTCGATTTCAACGTATATCACTCAAAGAAAGCCGGAACGTACAACATCGGAAACGTCGTGAATATGACAATAAAAATGAAGACAACAGTCTGAACAACCTAAATAGTGTAAATAGGAAATCTCATTAACTATATTTTTTACCTCCTCAGATTAAACATAAAATTCTTTTTTCTAGGGTCTGCTAAAGGAGAAGGTGCACTCAATGAAAATCACAAATGCAACACACTTGATTGAATGCATAAAGAGTTAATGTGTTAAAAATGGCGGTAATGTGGAGCGATTGCATCAAGTTCACGTGAATCTTGCAACACATTTGATTGAATGCATAAGTGAATGTGTTTAAATTGACGGCAATGTGGAGTGATTGCTTTGAGCACATCAACTTTTGCATCACAAATAATGGGAATCATTTTGAAGATGAAATCTCAAGAAATGAAATTTTCAACAACATTATATTGAATTGGAATATTAATAAATAAGTTAATATTCCAATTCAATAAAATATTATTGAAAATTTAATTTCTTGAAAATATACATTTTTTACCTACGTGACAAGACTTTAGGCACAACGTGTACATTGTTTCAATTGTTCTATATTTATAGGTGGGGGAGTGATTAGTATCAGGTATCAAACGTTTGTAGATATAAACAGTGTGAATATAAAAGACAAAACTACATGATAATTATTAGTTGGAGGATCATTTAAAGTGTGAAAAGGATAGTCACTGTGCAGTGCTGACTACTATGTCCAAACCGATATATGAAATGAAGCCAAGCATGTTATCCAACATTATGATAACATACGCAACAAATACGAAATATTTATAAATTGGACATGTTTCGCTTTTATTTAAGTTTCATCAGGAACGTTTTGGAATGGAGTTACGGAAAGCACATTTCTAAAAACTTTATGTTTTCTTACTTTGAATTATGTAATTGTTTTTCGATCATATAGTTTTCACGTATTTTTGTCTTGCTGTGTTACTGTCTATATATATATATATATACGTCTGAATTTTAGCGGGTATTTTTGTGAGATTTTGAGGTATATGTGTATGTAGTGGCGGACAGGCTAGGGTGAGAGACTGCCGGATGGCAAGTGGGGCCCCCTATATCAAACAAAAATGTCATAAATAAACAAACACTGACAACTGTTTTAGTAATAAAAAAGAAAGAATCAGAACTTAAAATGTCATCTGCACATTCATCAGTTACGCAAGTCCAATGTAGTGATGGCATTTTCAAAGCTAAAGATCATAAAGACAAGGTTAAAAAAAATCGTTGCCTGAGGAGAATTGAAATTGTTAGATGAATTGGACGAAGGAGATATTATTGGCAGAATCAAACAATCGTCTAGTGAGTACAAATGATTGTTCTTATTATAGTGGACTGAGTACAATGCTCTATTGTGCTTTTGAACTGTTAATGTGTAAATTGAACTATCTGTTAGTGTGTAAATTCTGCGGTAAACTATTTAAACGTGATTATGCCAATTATACAGAATTAATGTAGAATAAATAAAGAATTAAATTATAACATTCTGCATTTACATTGCCAGGAATGTGTACAATACTTGTACACTATAATTACTGAGAAATACACATTTTTACACAATGTTTAATTGTAACTTTTTCCCATATGTATTTGTTTCAAATTTTATTTATTCGTTGTAGTTTTGTGTATGGCACCTTTGTAGCCTGGTAACCAATTTTTTCACCCTCTGTTAACGACTGCCTTGATGTGTTTTGGTTTAATTCTATTATTAATATTAGTATTGTTATTATTATTAGTAATATTGTTATATTGCCATATATATTACTTTTGAGTAAGGGGATATTTGATGCGTTGGAGAAATGTGTTTTTTGATCATGTGATGAGTATACGGTATCATGAAAATGAATGTGTGAAAACTAGGTGTAAATTTTGTATATATATATATATATGTGTGTGTGTGTGTGTATTTAGGTAGCAATGCTTCTTTCATGCACATTTCATTGAATACGACAGAAAAGGTGCATTGATTTAGTTTTATGCAATTTCTCATGCGATCTAATAATTTGCATCTTTTCAGATGATAAATTATATAAAAACTGTCCGAATGTTCTTTTTGTCCGAGCGCTTTCGGCTATACATTTAGCCATTTTCAAGGATTAAATATTTTAACTGTTAAAGACCATTCGGACAGTTTTTATATAATTTATCATCTGAAAAGATAAAAATTATTAGGTGACATGAGAAATTGGATAAAAAACTAAATAAAGCATAATGAAATGTCCATATATATATATATATATATATATATATATATATATATATATATATATATATATATATATATGAGATGTATACGCATTTCAATAAATGTAAAACTTGTATAGATATTGTAATACTAAATTTATTCAGACTTAATATTAATACAAGTTACCTTGTATTTTACAATGACAAAAGAAGCTAAAAATGGTAGCCTTTAGCTTTCAGACACTTATTAGTAGGGTCAACCACTGTCTCGACAACGTTGACCAGAACCTCCAGTGGGTTTGCTGCACATGCATTTTGATTTTTTTTTTCTTTTTTTATCTAAAGGACGCCAATGAAATCGGTTTTCTGCGATTTTCAACATTATTTAGGACTTGTTGATGCTACATCCATGAGGGAAATGCCATCTGTCGAGAGAATACAACAATAAAACGTTATCGCAATATGATAAAACTACGAAAGACAAGTTCTTCCTTTCTTGAAGTGTATATAGATTTCTTGAGTAGATTCAGTATATATATATATATATATATATATATAT
>CAHIKZ030005542.1:692500-750000 GCA_903632075.3 Acanthosepion pharaonis
CTCAACTAATAAAATACACCGAGTGTGTTTCCAATGATAACATTTCTTACGAAAAACGTAAACTCAAACCTCGTTTTCACAATTGTAACTAAAGTTTTGAAGCCGATAGGAAATTGATTTTTACCATAGATTTCATTAGGCACAATCAGAGATTTATAGCAACAAGTAATCATTAATCTGAAGAATTATAACAATATATTGGAATAAAAGTTATATGACAGACGATTTATTCTTGACGTAAATATTTTAAAACTTCAGTCTACGATTTTCTTTCCTTATGAAGAGAAAACCTTTAAACTTACCTGTATTTTCAACAGTGTTACCCTAACGATCTGTGATTATTATTAATTAAACTTTCTCAACCTGGGTGGAAATCGAGAAAATCCAAACCGCAGATAGGGGGGTATGCAATGGATATTTAGGTTTGGTTTGGTTTGTTTTACGGCATATCAACACCTCAATGGGTTATTTAATGCAGACAAGATTTTTATTTATGGTAATATTTTTTTTTCAAAAATGTATCGTTGGTAATATTTTTTTCCAAATATTATATTGCAGGGAATATTTTTTTCTTCAAAAATGTATTGCTGGTAATAATTTTATCGAAAAATGTATTGCTGGTAATATTTTTTTCAAAAATATAATGTTCGTAATATTTAAAAAAAAATGTATTGCTTGTAATAGTTTTTATTCTTCAAAAATTTATTGCTGATAATATTCCTTTTACAAAGCATTTCTGGTATTAAAACCTATTTTTACACTTTCATAGTTTTTTTAGCCAAGTTTCGGGGTTAACTATTTGCCCATAGCTGGTACCCTAACAGGTGCTACCACTCCGGGTCAGGGTGGACCTGGGATACAACAGCAATTAAGAGATGGTTCCACGCTCCTCAAAACCGCCAGATCAGAGACCTTGCTGTTGGACGTAGTTTATCGTCTTAACCAAGACGCTGATGTAGTTTATCGTCGTAATGGATATTTAATTTTCTCACCAAAGAAGAGGAAGTTATGAAGCATTTATGTTGATATTGTTTTAGAGCCGACTATAATTGATCTCACCATACGTAAACAAATGTTGTGTGTTTTTCATCATTAACACCTCTGAGTTTATTGCTACTCTACTTCTTATGTTTACTTGCAATAATAAAACAATATTATTTGTTTTACAAATTTCAGTGTTCCAGCAAAAGAAAATGAAGAATATTCAGTTTTTTAAAAGGCAAGCTTTGTAGGACGTTTATATAAAGAATATACGTACTTAATAAATAGGTTAGTAGTGTAGCGCATTGTAAATAATAAGCAAAGGAGAAGGTAAGGCAAAGTTTAGTCGGCCACATCACCTACCATCACCATCTAAAAAATTGACTAAAAACTCCAATCTTAAAAACTTCTTCAAATGGAAAATAAGAAAAATCAAGATCCAATCAGGATCAAATGGTTTTAGGTTGATTCCTTTTAGAATAATGCACGAAAACCAAACATGATGTTGTCTGTATGCAAAAAGTGCGTCAACTTGGCTACGATTCTTTGCGCAATTGTGATACGATTTATTTGTGGCTGATCGCAAAGACAATATCGTGTTGAAATAGCCATATGCAAATCATCAGATATCGTAATAAACAATATCGTACAGTACTCAGAAAGATAACTGCCGGTATAATTGTTCATAGCTGCAAGATCCTAGTGATCAGCTTATAATCCAACTGAAAAAATTGTTGTCTGAAAAAGAGAAATTCTTTACAGTATTACCATATTTAACAGCATATCAAGCGCACTTTTTTTTGACTAAAAATATCTTTTAAAATTCCCCTGCGTCTTATATGCCATATGTAAGTTTAAAATTCGCGAAATTAAATGACGCATTATTTGACGATGATAGTAGTATTGAAAATGGATATCAGATTTTTTATAACGAAGACGACGAATTTTATGGATTTTGAAGATGAATCAAATTTTAATGCTAACTATACTGTTTTGCTCAATTGTAATAATTGCTTGATATTTATTTTGTTTTCTTACCTTTGGATATAATAAAGTTTTTATAGGCTCGTGTTCTTTTTCTCCTATTATTCGTGTAATTGTAATCATGGCTTGTTTAACCAAAATAGTACCTCATAAATATAGTCTAGACTGTATCATTTATTAATAATTTTACTAATTACTAATTTTTTCGTGATTTGCCCTGCTGAAATTTGTGTACGTCTTATACACGCGTGCGTCTTATACACGCGTGCGTCTTATACACGCGTGCGTCTTATACACGCGTACGTCTTATATGCCATCAAATACAGTAATTACATTTTATATATCAGAAAGCAAAAACAGAAAATTGTGCATTAATGTAGATCTTAGTGCTACCTTAAGCATTTTTAAATACTACTCTTCTTTGGATGTTAAAAAGACATCAACCGTTGAAATGGAGACCTCAGTCAACAATGGAGAATTCTTGTCAAATTTTTCTTACTGAAATAGTTACACCCTCCTAAACACATGATTTGAACGCCGAAAAAAAATCGGCCTCACTACATAGCCCAGATAATATAATGAAAAAGATTATTGATTTCAACATCTCAGACTCTTGGCTTAGGAATTTAATTAGAAATTCCTCTATTTTCTGTGACAGATGTTAGAATATACAGCTCCAATTTTTGAATCAGAACACTAGCGAACAAAACATCTCTCAGCTGCCCACATAAACCAAGGAAAATACCAGGGTATAACAACCAAACCCTTAAAAACGAAAGAATAAATTTAAAATTTAGTAATTCAGATTGATCGTAGTTAATCTAGATCAAAACATCAAGGAATCTAATAATGGTATCGTTTGCTGAATCACTTGAGTCCATCCCAAGAAGATCTAGAAGGCGAAATATTCACTCATGGCACGGTGACCTTGAGTTTGGAAATTTTTAAAAGAAAGAAAAAAACAGAAGAGAAAAAATGGAAAGAAAATATCAAACAATTAACAAAGAAAATAAAAATAAAACCTAGTTAATTCTTTGAAAAATCAGGATCTCATCAAAATTGGAAATGGAATTAATGAAGCCAAACAACACAGACAGCGTGTTAAAATGTGGAGAATGTCATGCAATCCGAACTTCCACAGAAAAATATCATAGTTTGAAAAACACTTTGAAACGCATTACATCCCTGGCCAGACTAAAGGCAGAAATAGAATATATACTAATATTCCTCGAATCTGCCTCCAAACATAAATAATAATGAAAATACTGATGAGGAAATAAAGAAAGCTATTTAAAAAACTAGGAAATAAAAAAAGCATAACTCGACATTGAAGATGAATTTTTGAAAATAGCTTCTTTTTTTTCTCTGAATTTAAGAATAATTTCCTATATTTTATGATCAAAGACTTGAAACAGAAATGTGTCCTCCAAAAGTGGAGTTTATCACTCATTCATTTATTATAGAAACAGAAATGTCGCCCTCAAAAACCCTCACACATACAGAGGTATCTCAATTGGATCCATCATTTTGAAAGTATTAATGAACATTATATTAAGTCGACTCTCATCGTTTTACGAAAGTCAACTCCTCACATCCCAGTTTATTTTTCATTCTGGTAAGGGATGCAACAATGGAATAGATGTCATCAAACAACTCCAAGAAATTGCTTATCTTTCTAATAGAAAACTGTCTACCTGCTTTGTTAACATCAGTTCTTTAAGAAATCAGTATCTCTGGAAAATTAAATTAATGACTCCAAGCAGCATAGACAATGTGTTAAAATGTGGAGGGAAATAATATTATACAACCACCACATAAGAAATGTCCTGGCCTCACCAAACACTTTGAATTATATTTCAACCTTAACTACACTAAACTAAAGATGTTCACAGAACATATACCAATATACATCCAATCATTACAATGTCTATCTTCAAGCATAAACAATAATGAACCTATTGATGAAGAAAGTAAGAAAGCTATTAAAAAACTAAGGAATAAAAAACACAACACTTTACATTGAGGCTGAACTTTTGAAAATAGCTTACTTTTCTCTCCAGATTTCATAACAAGTTTCTCTATTTTATGAATGAAGTCTGGGATAAAAAAAAAATGTGTCACTTTTGAAACTTTTGAAAATAGCTTATTTTCTCTCTGGATTTAATAATAAATTCCTATATTTTATGAACAAAGACTTGAATCAGAAATGCATCCCCCAAAATTAGGATTTATCACTCATTCATTTATTATAGAAACAGAAAGGTCGCCCTTGAAAACCCTCACACATATAGAGGTATTTCAATTGGATTTAACACGATGAAAATATGAGTGAACATAATAACTCGGCTCTCATCATTTTATGAAAGTCAACTCCTTACAACTCAGTTTGTTTTTCATTTTGGTAAGAGATGCAACAATGGAATAGATGTCATCAAACAACTCCAACAAAATGCTTATCTCTCTAATAAGAAACTGTATACCTTCTTTGTCAAGCTCATAGCAGCATATAACCACATCAATATAGACTTCCTCTTTTCATCCATTAGAAACTGACTTCCAAGCTTCAAATCCACTGAATGTATCAATCTAATGGATGAACTGGATCAATCTACATTTCAGACATCAGCAGGAATACGACAAGGAGGAAACGGACCTAACTCTATGTAATCTCTTCCGAAGTTATGCCCTGCGCATGCACAAATGTGTCGAGATAGGCACTGACCACTTAAACATTCCATACAACAACCTAAAGGAAACTTCCAATAGAAGACAACGCTCCTGCTTTCTCTCCCTAGACAATTTACTGTTAATAGGGTGGACTATGCCGATGACATAGGTGTCTATAGTTTGGATAAGAATTATCTTGAACAGAAAATCAGCATTCTCTATCAAGTGTTCCAAAAAATGGGACTCAAGTTAAACCTTTCCAGAATAGAAACTTTGATCTGGAATTTGAATAAATGCAGCGATGGCACCTATACCCTGAATCCATTATAAAGATACAAGATGTGCAATTAGTAAATACTAAACTCTTCAGATACCCCCGCGTATAGATCAGATATAATAAATTGAGTATACGAGAAAAAGAAATTGAACAAAGACTAGTCTGTTTTAGAGGTAGTTTCGCCAAACGCCACACATTGCTACAAAACCAAAACATCAACCTGAAAACTCGAGTGATGTTCTCAAATAGCCTCGTCAGATCGAGATTTTCATATACATGTTAGGCATGGGGACAAACAAGTTAAGAAATATTTAAACTGTCAGCTCTATACAACCGATTCCAAAGATTAATGATTAAAAATAGTTTTGAGTAATTGAAGCCGAAGTGTCTTGCCAAAGATCATCATTCTTTGAATATTGTGGACTGGCGCTGCAGAATCACAAAGAACTGTACCATAAAGCACAAACCACATTGTCTGAGGACTAGCAAGAGAAGTAACAACTAAAAATGGATAGCACTTGTGTCTCGATGCGAAATTAATGCCATAATTAAGACATTAAAATTCTACAGCACTTCAAATAGGAGGTTAGGCGGAGACATCCCATCAGTATTGAAAAGGGCGATGGCAGCTACTGAACTTGGGAAGCATGTTTTCCTAAGAAAATGTTTTAAGAGAAAGATTTTATAAATTTCAACCAACTGCAGTACTGGCTGCTTGGTCAATGAATGCCGAATGTTTTGCGATAAAGGAATGAGTTTTATAAGCAGCATACACACAACCTGTAGGCATTTTCTTTAGCAAGGTTAGTCAGTGCTTTCTTCATCGGTACAAATAGATTTTCTTCAGAAAATTATATAATAGAATTGCTTTTATATGTTTCGTTATATGTATAAAATTGTAAATAAATGACTTGTGTGGAAGAATATACTGACGTACCTCATCGGTCAAAATGCAATCAAAATCAATGATAATGTTCTAACTTTGAATCTACGGTTATCTCCCTTTAACCCTTTTTCTGTTTTTCTTTATTTTTATTTTTAAATGTACTTTTTATCACAAAAAAATTGTTGAGGCGTGAGCAAATTTTCATTCCGAAAATGCGGCCCAGAGAAAAAAAATGTCTGGGAACGACTGCTCTATAATAATGCAAATTTGTTTTATTTCTGATCAAATCTT
The DNA here is from genome assembly GCA_903632075.3 of Acanthosepion pharaonis. NCBI lineage: Eukaryota > Metazoa > Mollusca > Cephalopoda > Sepiida > Sepiidae > Acanthosepion > Acanthosepion pharaonis. Next base: position 698,587 of record CAHIKZ030005542.1, read on the forward strand.
AAGTCTCGTGAGTTTCGTAGTGCGGGTGATGAAACTGCTAGCATGGGACTTACGGTTACATCTAGCCATTTCAACTGTAAAAATGAGACCTATATGCCAATTTAGTACTGCGTTTAAATTCATACCTGAACTTTTACTCATGAGTAAATTTTCCTGAAAAATTATTTTTAGAGAAGGATTTCATAAATTTAAACAGAAAGTAATACTGGCCGTATGGTCAGATAACTACTAAATGTTTCCTTGTAGGGAAACGGCTAATATTATCATTAAAATGAGGCAAATGTGACACTACAAGTTAAATTATTTTTAACTGGAAATAAATCACTTCTACATGCATCTTGTAAAGGAAGCCTTATGGGTAGAAACCTAAGTTGTCCTGAATTGAATTTGTTAAAATAAAAAATGAGTGTGGTGCTGGTATGATCATATACAACAGATATTGGACGTTCTATCCTGGTCTACCACGGCACCAACTGTGACGTCCCTAAACAGCACCAATTGTGACGTCCTCGCCGCGGCGCCAGCTGTTCGCTCCTCACTGCTCCGTTCGGGTGTCGCTGCTCCAAACGTGACGTCCGCCTGTCGCGTCAGTCGTGTTGTCTCATCATGTGACGACCAACTGGCTTGGTATCGGTCGCGGCACCCAAATGTGACGTTCTAACCTTTTGGTGAATCGGGTGGGAATCTGGTTAGATTTGATATCAGCCTCGTCGTTCCCAACTCGCTTCCAACGCCTGGTTACCAAGGTAACTGCATTGATCTCCAGTCTGCCTACCCACGTTGTGAATTGATCTTAGGCAGACGAGATCAATCAGTGGTTGGGGCCGTAATGCAAACCGAGTTCAACGGGGGTGATACCACACAAATATGCATAAAATAAAATAAAATGAAAACTCAAAAGTTCAAAGTGTCAAAGAAAAAGGTAACAAACTTTATGTCTAGTTGTTCGATACATAGGACTGCATCTATCTCCCGACCCGTTCTATGGATTGTGACACGCCGTTTTCCGTTAGGCGAGTTTTAACGCTTCAAGCTGTTTGCTCTCTAAGAAATTGGTTTTTCGGTGTGTCTTCGGACGAAAGTCGAAAAAAAAAAAACTTATTGTGGTGGTCTGGATTTAAGTCGCTCTTCAAAATAATTGTTCTTGGGTTGAAGAGGAGTCCGGAATTTGCGTGAATCTTGGTCAGCTATCTGTGAGGCGGCTTCAACTGGAGACTCAACTCAAACTTTTCTGGAACTGAACTTACTGGAACTGATTTCTGCTCGTTGTAGCTTCGCTTATATGGACGCCGACCAAAACCAGTGTGGGTCTGTCGGCGTCGGGGTTTCCTCGATAATTCTAAATATATATCCACCTCTCTGGTTAGGAATTTCCACTTTTTTCCATTTTTGGGAGCCTTTCCTTACTCCCACCTTCTCACCATACATCAGAGGGGCGTAAACTGCCCTCCCCACTTCTTCGTAGCAGCTTCTCATACCTATACTTTGGATGAGGCGGCGACAGCCTCCTTCGTGCGTCACGTGATCACCACTCGACCAATGATGTCTTAGTCGGGCGTGGACGAATCCGCGGCTTTGTTTCAGGGAAAAAATATCTTGCTTAACTAAAAAAAATTATCCCTTCTTTTCTTTTTCTTCCTCTTAATCGCCGTTATCATTTCTCTAGCCGCATACGGGACAATATGAACAATGGCGGTCATAATTCTTGTTCTACACGTGGTTTTCGTCAGGTATTTTATCGCTAATTATCCGAATGGGTGGTCTTCTTAACACGGCCAACGTCGCCCCGAAAAGACATTTCTAAATTCCCATTCATTTCCCTTCGGTACATATTTCTGATAACATAATTTTATTATCGCAGGCCAAGGATGTTCCGTCGAAGGAAATCGGTCAGCGGACACTCGTGGGTGGCTTTTAATTTTTCATATCTGTCCAAAAGTCCTTTTAGTTGCCTATTTTTCGTCACTTATCGAAATAACATTTTCATTTGAATTTTTCTTTGGCCAGTCGGTCTGTAGTTGATAATAAGATGCCTTCCCGTACCAATAGTTTGTTTTCATATCCTTAGATAACACAGCCGTCGCCAAAACATATCTGATTCTTTCTTTCTTTCCCTTTCTTTTTACTCAGAATTTCCCTGTCATTGTAATGACACCCTTTCGCCATTTGTTACTTATCAAAATATCCCTTATCCATTGTCTCTTAGCCGTGTGTGTGTTCTGCTTATCACCCACGATTCGTCTCGCCTCTCTTTCTGCCTTCTTTTCTTTCTTTTCTTTTTCTGCCTCGTTAAATGGTGCCACATAAATTTGTATTTGAAATATTTTACATGCAGGCACTTTAAACTTTGTACTTTGAGTTAATATTAATAAGAACTGAAAAACATTATTTAGGTAAGAAAATCAGGTACTGAAAATTGTAATTAAAAATAGGAAAATTTGCGCTGGGTACTATATACCTATGGTTAGTCTTCTAGGGTTAATAAAATGAAAGTTGGTATTATGTTCCTATTCATATGTTTTAACTTAAAAGTTAACAAACATTAATTACCAATAATATATAATGTTTAAGATTAACCTGAGATATAGCTTCCTTGAAGTTCTTTTTTTTTCTCAGACATATTTTACTTCATCTTATATGAGCTTCAGATATGAGTAATTTTGGTAAAACCTGTTTAAATTTGTCCTCCACGTAAAGAAAAGAAAATCTGTTATTTGCAATAAGATTTTCACAAGAGAGTTTATTTGCATTTAATTTTAATGGTTCAAAGAATGTCAAACATAATGACTGGCCGTCACGCATATTCATCTCATCAATTCTGGTTGGTCTGATTTGTTTTGTTTTACGGCATATCAACCTCAATGGATTAATTAACTTTTTTTTTCCCCTGGTAATATTTTGTTTTGTCAAAAATCTATTTCTGGTAATATTTTTTTCCTTAAAAATGTATAGCTGGTAATATTATTTTAAAAAAAGGTATTGCTGCTAATATTTTTTTTTGAAAAATATATTGCTGGTAAGTTTTTTTCTTCAAAAATTTATATCTGGTAATAATTTTTTACAAAGTATTTCTGGTATTAAAACCCATTTTTACACTTTTACAATACTTTTCCCCTCAGTTTCGAGGTTAACTATTTGCCCATAGTTGGGTCCCTAAACAGGTGCTACCACCCTGGGTTAGGGTGAACCTGGGAACACCAGCTTCTCAAAACCTCCTGATCAGAGGCCTTGCTGTTGGACGGAGTTTATCGTCTTACCCTGGACGCGGATGTAGTTTATCGTCATACCCAGGAAGCAGATGTAGTCTCAGTTTCGGAGTTATCAATTCTGGCCGTATTAGAAAAAAATTTGGACACCCCGGAATTAACGTAATGGAAAGCGGGCTCTTTTGGACAAAGACTTCTGATTTTCTATAAAAACAAAAGACATTTTTGTTTAACCCTAGAAAACTAGCTCTCATTTAAAGTTACACCACTACTAACCATGGGTATATCATACCCGATTTTGAAAATATAAAAAAAAAAAAAAAATATTAAATATAAATCTTAATTTGAAATATTTTACATGCAGACACTTCAAACTTTGTACTTTGAGTTAACATTAATAGGAACTGAAAAACATTAATTAGGTAAGAAAATCAGGTACTGAAAATTGTAATTAAAAATTATCCTCCGATGACTTCCAAACTCCTCATAAGGCTTTTCAGGTTTTGTGAGGCACGTCTGAAGTGGGGGAGGACTGGTCTCGAGCTTCTACGGCTTCTTTAGGGACGAGACGTGGAAAAAGGCCTCATTTTATCTACCACAAAAATCACTTTATCATACTAATATTTTTTTTTTAACTAAAATGACTGTAGCAACTGGTTAGTAATCTGTTGTTAACATCTGTCTACTTTTCTGAAATGTGGTCTTATAACCATTTATCAAGCATACAGAGCCCAGTGGATAAAAGCAGAGGTTGATTGATCCAAAACTGATTTGACTTCAAATTTTTGAGTTCAGTTCCTGACATCAGCGCAGAAAACAAAAACTTAGAGAGTTATGAAGGTGAATTAATTAAAACTGAAATATCCAAAGATATGGCACGTGGAACTAGGACAATCTCCACCGCCGTGGGCTGAATAAAGGGTTCGATTTCAAAATTCCCACAAATATCACTTAAAGAAGTCCGGAGAGTACAACGGCCGAAACGTTGTGAATGTGAGTGTAAAGATGAGGATAACAGGCCGAACGATGTGAATGTTTCCATTTCTATATAAAAATAATAATTCTCTTTTTTCTATAAAATAAAGTATAGACTCCTGTATTTCTTTAATAAGACAAGGGAGAGACTTCTTTTTTAACCTAAGAAAGGAAAGAATTGATTTCTCCTTTTCTTTAGGAAAACAAAGAAAACGACTTCTCATTTCCGTTAAACTTGTACACCTAATAAAGCTGAAGAGTCGCATGGCTAAAACACAGTAACAAAAGATTCACAATCAATAAATACGATCTACCGAATAACTCTTGGGACCAATTCTACCTGTCGAGCTCCATTAACCTTTTCCGCTACGAATCGGCTTTATCAACAGAACTTATTTAATAAATCTTCTGGCCGTTACGGCGTTGAAATTCTTATCAACCTAGCCTCGTTAATACTGAAGTGAGATCGCATCTCACCGAGTGCTTCTACTATTGGCCTTTTTCCAGACAAAGTTCATTATAGTAATTACATATATGAGTCTTTATATCTCACCAAGAAACCATTTGTCTACTTTAAATCTTCCCTAAAATAGAGAATTAAATTCAGAAAACTTTCAGTATCTGTCTATATTTCTGAGATGAGGTATTATGTACATTATTCGGACTCCGGCCTTCTTCAGGTGGTTGGAATGCCAAATTTAATGTATGTCAGTTATCTCCTGTTAATTTCCCTCTGAAAGTTCTCCACTGCCTTAACCGGGTATTGAACTCACACTCTTTGGGTCCTGTCACTGGATCTAACTAACGCCTTTATCCACTGTGCCATGTGTCCTTGAGGGAAATTAACAGGTGATAACTGATAACTGACATCCGTTAAACATGGCACGTGGACCTAGAACAGTCTACCCCAGTGAGCGAAATAAAGGGTTCAGTTCGACATTCCAACCACCTGAAGAAGGCCGGTGCGTACAACGGCCGAAACGTTGTAATAAATATGGCGACAAAGATGAGGACAATAGTCCGAATATTGTAAATAATGTCAGAAAACTTTCTCTTGTCTAACGAAACCACTGCATATTTGAAAGTTTTCGATTCTGAAAGTGGCATTTACTGTCGTTAAAGGATTCTCTGATATAGAGCGATTCTAAAAATGTTACTTGCTCTCCCTAATCCATTCCTTGATATAAAAATTCAATTCTGAAAAATGGTGGAAAGAGTTTGATTCAAAGAAATGTGTGTGTCCCTATAAAAAACAGATGGTGAGATTTCGTGTCTGAAAATGCTAATTAGGATTAATCAATTTGTTATATCTAATTTGATTATAGAAATGTTCCTTAGCCTCCTTAAACAATGACCTGGTGAAGAAACAGGCATTATAAAAATCTTGCTTCGTGGCCCTAAACCATTCCCTGGATGTAAGGAAGTTAATTATGAAAATGTTATTTTAAAGACTTAATTCATTCCTTTCGATTCTGAATGTTACATTATCTCGTCAATTGCTGTGTAGAGTTGAATTCTGAAAAAGTTACTTAGTTATCCAAGTTTAGAGAATTCGATTAGTCATATTAAACCATTCTTGTTGTAGTCATATTGATTTTGAAATGTTACTTTGTCTTGCTAAATCGTTTTATGTCGACCGTCAAAACTATTATCTTTCTGTAAAGAGATCGAATCTGAAAAAGCTTATTTTGTTTCGCTAAAAAATTGTTTGTATATAGAATTCGATTCAGAAAACGTTACTTAATGTGCCAATATCATTTCTTTGTAGAAAGATTTTGGTTTAGAAAATGTTACTTAATGTGCTAATATTATTCATTTGTAGAAAGCATTCGATTTAGAAAATGTTACTGTGCCAATACCATTCCTTTGTGGAGTGAATCCGATTCGGACAATGTTACTTGGTCTGCCAAAACCATGGTAATTGATTCTACACATCTTAGAGTCTTATAGAATTCGTCGTCCTCATTAACCATTCCCTAGTGTAGAGAATTCGATTCTGAAAATGTTACTTCGTCTACCAACACCATTCAGTGGGTAACGAGATCTATTCTAAAATTCTTTCTGCGACTGTGTAAACATCGATAACATTTCTGGGTTATTTTTAAGAGCATAAAAATGAGATCAAAAGTAGGACCTGTCAATGCCACAGACATATCCATAGATCTGCGTTAGGGTTTAGGAGAGCCATGTCTTCGTTCTGTGAGAAGAACATTCTAAATTCCCACAGTGAAAGAGAAACCAGAATGAAAAAATAAACATAAATTTCCAACCTCTGGGTTGCCACCCACCTTGAATATTTGAATAAATAATTCAAGCTGAAAAGTAACTAATTTTGTGTCACGATAACTTTCCATAGCACAAACATTGATATAAAATGAACGAACACAAAAGTGCATCTATATTTATTGACACACGCTTCTACTGTAAGGCAATGGTTAACAAGCTCATCTTACTTATGCGTTCAGTTCATAATGGGTGACTCAGTGCTGTAGCCTTGTGCTACAACTAATTAATAGCAATTTACTAACCGTAGCTTAGAAGTGACATAAATCCTAAAGTATGATTCATTAAATAGACGTAGCTGATCTAGCGAGACGAGCTTGTTAACCATTATACCACGTCGATGTACTCCCCAGAACAAGTTAATATGCATAAATAACAATATAAATATAGTTGATAATTCATTCTATTTGCAGGCAAAGAGTGCTCAGTATAGGAGATAGAGAATTAAAAAGTACAGTCTGTATGTACATAGGAATGAACACTGGATGGTTACAGTCAGTCTTACTCTTCAGGGCGAACGGAAGCTTGAAAGTGACTGTCAAAATGCATCATTTCTATATCCAAACTGTCTATATCTGAAAAAAATATATATATATATATATATATATATATATATATATATATATTGATAAATGCAGAGTGATTGAAAAGTAACGACCCGTTTTAAAATACTTAATTATTTATTAATTTTTACAAGATATTGATATGCGTTCAGTATGAGGTTTTATTTGAAATTCAATATGGCCACCAGATTTCTCTTGCAGCATGTCGAGCCACCCACGAATCGCGTTAACTGATTTCACCAGAATCTCTTGTGGTATGGAAGATATATATTTGTATATATATATATATTCAAATTATTGCTTTATATATATATATATATTTATATATATATCTATCTATCTATATATCTATATATATATATATATATATATATATATATATATATATATATATATATATATTTTAATTTTTTTTTCGCCCATTCGATTACATTCATTAATTAAAAATTAATTTACACGCTTTTTTAAATTCCCAGAATAAATAAACTTGATAAGTCCTGGGACGAAACCGGTTGTTTTTATTTTAGCTTTTTTTGCTTTTCGTTGATTTTTATTTTATCTTTTGCTTTTATATTTACACACACACTTTTGAAAAATGCCATAAATATATGAATATTGTCTTTTCATTTATACAGTATATATATATATTATATATATATATATATATATATATATATATATATAAAGATTAAAAAATAATGGAGGACTTAATAATAAAAAAGAAAAAGCCAACAGTCAATAATATTAACTACGAACACGGCCACAATGTGCTGACTGTGTTCGGAAAATAAAACATCCCTATAACTCTAGAAACATACACACAACCCATACACCCAATTAAAAAGCAAAAATAAAATCATTCTTGATAATGGCTAAAAGTATAGCCGAAAGCGCTCGGAATTACAGAACATTTCTACAGTTTCTACACACTCTGTTCCCGGAAAAGGAAACACTTGCTAGAACACAAGTAAAATTAAATAAAAAGCTTAATCGCAGTAACTTGTCTGTCGTCTTCAATAAAACATTTATAACTGAGGGGTTGCTGTCTAAATACACAATATAAATATATATATATAGGTTTTTTTTTATGTCGGAATTTCATGGTCCAGCGCGCATTAAAGTGTGAAAACTGTGTTTTTTATAGACATTTAGAGAACATTATTGCAGTATTCGAGGTTGATTCTATTCAGTGTCGGTTTCAATTTTTTTTAATGAAGATTGCTTCGAGGATCTGTACTTTTAATTTGGTATTTTCATGTTGTAGAATAGTTGTGTCATTAATCAGTATTTTTCTATACTGTGAATATCGACAAGAATGTGGGGGTAAATGTCTCACAATGGACGATTGGTCAGACGTGTGTAGAGTAAGACATCTTGTTTATGTAGTTTTCATATATGCAACATATATATTTGTTTTTCTGTCAGAGATACATTCTCCCAAGGGACATTTGAACTGATATATAATGATGCTTTTACGTAATTCATCAGTTGGTGGGGAGGAATTATTGCGAATAATTGAATTGGTTGTATATAATATATAATTAATTTTATTGTTGTATTGGGATCTAAGTTAGGTATATTAGTACGAATGAGGTTTTTTTTTATGATTTTCTCATCCTGTTTGTAGTTAGCATGCATCTGTTTACAATATAAGAGTTTGATATGTTTCAGGTCCTTTGCGGAAGTAACATATTCTATTTCATATGTGTTGGGGTTTTTGTTAAATTGTCTTACTTGTTCATCTACAATGTGGTTTGAAAAGTCATTATTAATGAGAGTCTGCTTTATATTTTTTAGTTCGGTGTAGAAAATCTTTTTTTGTGGAGTAATTAATTTGTGTTCGTCTAATTAAATTCTGTATAAGTGCTAGTTTGTAGTAATTAGGACATTCAATATTATAGTTGAGAGGGCAAGAATTTTGTCGGTTGTTTTATATGGGGAAGTAGTAAATGTGTTATTGTGTCTATTAAAATGTCACGGAAAGGGATTTTGTTATCTTTGTTAAGTTCGTATGTGACCTAAAAACAGAGTTTTTTTTTTAAGTATTTTTGGAGTTCCATTATTTCTTCTATGTTTTAACTAAAATAAGAATATCATCTACATATCTTAGATAGATGGAGCGAAGGCGCTAAATATATTATTTTCTGAATTTTAGTATTTGCTGAAGGTTGAACCCAGAACTGAACCCACAGAAATGCCGTCTCGTTGTACATATACGTTATTTCTGTGATCATAAAATGGGACTTCAGTAATTTTCTTAATATTTTAGGCTAAATTTTTAATGGGGTAAAGATGAAATAATATATTTTTAATAATAATGTCAATCGTTTCTCTAACTGGAACATTAGTGAACAGATTTTCAACATCAAATGATGCTATGGTTTCATGATTAGGTTTTTCGGTTTTTAATATTTGTATAAGTTCAAGGGCTGATTTAATGCTATATTTGTTAGGTAAGTATAGTGTAATTAATTGGTTAAGTGTTTTAGTTGGTAGACAGGGGTGGGAATTTGGAATATAATAAAGTGCATTTAGGTTTGTGCATTTTGATAGAACCATAAATGGATCCTGGTTTATAGTCTCCGATTATTTTGGTAAGTTTTAGAATGTCTTCTTTCACATTGGTAGCTGTGATTAATTTTCACTTTTAGCTGAGTAGTAGGATTATTAGTAATTAATTTTTCTAAATTTGGTGTGATCGTCAAGTAACTGTTCAATTTTTGAGTTGTAGTTAGACTTGTTTAAAACAACAAAAATATTTGTTTATCAGCTTTTTACTATTTCAAAATGGTTGCGAAATTCTTTTGCAGTAATCTTTAGGAGTTTAGATGAATTTTTCCATTTTATCATATCTGTCTTTTATAGATTCAGCTTTAAGTAGATCACGGATTTCTGGTTCTGTGGTAATTAGCTGCTGTTCTTGAAGTTTAATGTTTTTGTATAGTATCACAATCTCAACTTTTTTTTTATGTCGTCCATTATATTTTTTGTATATATGGCAGTTAAGTCTGAGGTTTAGTAGTTCTTTTTGGTTGTCAGTTAAATCGTAATTATAATATAATTACTCTTAGAGGGTGAACCGTTATTTATTTATTAATTATGGCCATAACAAATGGTAATACCTAATTTTTAAAATTTAACTATATTGTAAGGCAAAATATAAACTGTTTCGGCAATTTACAGTTAATTCATTTAATAGAGATTTTTTGTCAGCAAATCGCATAATTTCTAGTTTCTCATGTAATCATAAAAAACAAGTTTCATTTAAAGTTTTACAGGTTCTAACTTTTTTTATTATTTTTTATTTTACTTTATGGTTTTGTTAACTTCTTTTAAGTTCTATATAAATATTTAGAAAGGGACGTCATATTTTTATAAGCACTATTGGTGAAAGATAATATATGTTGATACCACGTATTTTTAAAAAATTCTTGGTATTCCCAATATAAAGTTTTAAAACTGTTGGTTTTTCTATAGTAGAAGTATTGCTTAGGTAAACAAGAGAGTCATTTTGACATCGGTTTTGCAATGGGCATTTGTTAGAACTTCTACAATTACACACGTTGGTATTATTGACGTTTGTTGCTTTGGAATGGCTATTATTACTCAGGTTTTTACATTGGTTTAAACTTTTATTATGTATTTTAATGATTTTTGTCAAGATTATCGGCACAGCTATAGCTTAGTTTTGGTGTATTTCTGTTAAAAGTTTTACTGATTGGATTATTTCTGGGTAAGTGTTTATCAATTAAATGGAGGAACTTCAGCCTAAACACAGTATTAACCATTTGGTTTAATGGGCTGTGTACCAAATGATTTTTTTGTTTCTTTTTTGATTCCTACGATCGCTCTTGTTATGTTTTATATATATTTGATGTCAGTGCACTTATAGCCACTATATTTAAGGCAGTATTGTAAACCTTACTATACTTATAAAAGACATCTTCGCTGCAAGAATTATTGCTAATCCTATATTCTATAGAAAAGGATATGTGTTTGACTACTGATGGAGGGTTAGGGTTAGAATCGAATAGAATTTGTAAAAAAATAATTGCTACGAACAGTGGAATTTTACTCCAGCTATTCTTTCTTAAAATATATATATATATATATATATATATATATATATATATATATATATATATATATATATATATCCGAAAGCGCACGGTCGTCCTGGGTATGACGATAAACTACATCCACGTCCTGGGTAAGACTATAAACTACATCCAACGGGCCTCTGATCAGGAGGTTTTGAGAAGCGTGGGATCACCTCTTAATTGCTGGTGTTCCCAGGTGGTAGCACCTGTTAGGGTCCCAGCTATAGGACAATAGTTAACACCCAAGATATCAGAAAGAATTTTTGAAGGAAAAATTAGTATCAGCAATAATTTTTTATAAAAAAGTACTAGCAATACAAACAGCTATACATTCTTTGAAAAAAATTATGACTAGCTATAGATTTCTTCAAGGAAAAATATTCCCAGTAATAGATTTATGAAAGAAAAAAATATTACCAGTAATAAAAATTTTGTCAGCATTAAATAACCCATTGAGGTTGATATAACGTAAACTAAACGAAAACGCTCGGATAAAAAAAAAAAACATTCGGACATTTTTGATATAATTTATCATTCGAAAAGAAAAAAAATTATAAGATCACATGAGAAATTGTCTAAAAAACTAAATCAAAGCAACTTGTCTGTCATATTCAATGAAACATGCATGAAAGAAGGATTGCTGCCTAAATATACAAATATATCTGTGTGTGTGTGTGTCTGTGTTTGTGTGCGCGCATGTTTCTCTCTCTCTCTGTCTCTCTCTCGTTCGCTTGCTCTGCGTGCGTAATTTGTCTAGAAATGATACAGCGACTAGCAGGTCTAACCAATATTCTCTCGTTTCTACCTTCCATTTCCAGAAGTTTGTCAGGTAGGTCATTCGTTTTTCCCTCTTGCCTGCAATATAACCTGTGAGTATCAAATTCTCCAAGCCCCCTTTTTCCTAATTATTTTTCCTATAATTTGTAGCTATTTCAGACTACATTTGTTCTCATTTTCCTTAAAGCTTTCCCATTACTCACATGTTCCGTACATGGCGTTAACATCATCATCCGCCTGTAGAACCACATCTTTGTTGCTTGAAGTCCCCTCATCGCCTAGAAAGAAAATGTCCAAAATTCACTGTCATATAGAAAGAATGATATTGCATAGCAGTTCATCACTCTTCTTTGTTTCTAAAGAAAATTTCCTGTTGCTTAATATTGGGTTTAGTTTTTGAAAGGTATCTTTCGTCCTTACAATGTACTTTCGAATTTGTGTGTCACGTCTTTCGTCGTCTGCTCTGTACTTTTGTAGTTGCTTAAAATGGCGTCTCTAATTTAACGCTTGTATTCTGGACCGTTCGTTTGTTTAACAACTATGCATTCTATCTTCTTATAATTGGCAGTTAGTCCTTTCTTACCTCTTTCCTTACGACTAAAAGTTCTTTTTCAGTGTTTACCTCCAACACGGTGCCATCTGCGCATCTTATATAGCGAATATAAATCAAAGAAGCATCTGCAATGCTAATGGTCATGACCTGTCACCTCGACTTGATTCAATTTTCTACAGGCGTAATGTACATTTCGCTGACCTTTTCTATAATTAATTTCATGGTAATTGTCGGATGAAGTCTCCTCGAAGGTACCTAGACTTTATGAATTTAAGCGCAATATTGGATTGGAGGAAAAAAAAATCTCATCACGTTACAGTCGAAATGGATAGATGTAACCGTAAGTTCTATGCTAACAGTTTCTTTTCTCGCACTTCTCGCTTGTGGAACTCTCTTCCGGCTTCTTGCTTTCCAGTCAAATTTGACCTTCAAAAATTTGAATGCAATGTCAATCGTTACCTTTTGTCTTCTTAATTCCTGTTCTTTATTGTTCTCCCCCCTTAATAGTTTTGGGCTTTTTTGTTTGTTTGTCCTCTCATTCTTTAATACTTAGTAATTCGCGTTTTAGGGGCTTTATTGCCTTGCTTAATTTGAACTGATTTAAAAAATACATGTATGATATAATTCTCTTTTCTTTTTCTTGATTTCAGATTATCCCACCTCTCTCTTCCCTTCTCTATCTCCCTTTCTTTACCCGCCCTCTCTTTCTTTATCTCATTTTGTTCTTTTTTCCAAGACACACTTTCTCTTTTCCTCACTTTCTTCTTCTTCTTCGTCCCTTTTTCTTTTCCAAGCATTCTTCATCTATACGTGGGTGAATCAATAAAATCATGGCTTGACATTGGCTTAATGTTCATCTGTTGTAGCCTGCTGAAATGCACATCTTACCTTTATTAACGATCATACACAATCATACAGTAACCCTCTACCCTGAGTGGCTCTTGCGCCTTGCATTGGGTGAACATTGGCATAAGTAATAGATATAAATATGAGATTATACTGAATGAATTCTCCTCTAGAATATCTTAATCTAAGTGGATTACTAGATTGGCGGCAAAATCTCATCACTTTGCAGCAACCGTAAGTTCTATGCGAAGTTTCTTTTCTCGCACTTCTCACTTGTGGAACTGTCTTCCGGCTTCTTGATTTCCAGTAAAGTTTAATCTTCAACAATTTAAATGAAATGTCAATCATTATCTTCTGTCTTCTTAATACCTGTTCTTTTATTGCCCTCTTTCCTAAATAATGTTTTTCTTATATTCTTTCACACTCAGAAAACATCTACGTCTTAGTGACTCTGTTGCCTTGCTTGAGGTGAAATGAGTAAAAGTTCTGATGCAATTTACACGTAAAGTATTTGAATAACTGTGTTAGATGTGTTTTGCCAGAGCTACAGACGGTTTTGAGCTTCAAGTTGTCATTCTCCTAGATTGAGATCTAACCCATCGAGAAAATGTGGTTTCATGCCTTTCACAAAGGTATTTGTGCGAAAGTAAATGCAACTCACTCGGCTGGAATTCGAACTTGGTTCACCGATTTCTCATTCAGGGCCGTTAACCATTGCACTACTTTCACATGCGTTACTTAAATCGTTGAGCCACGAGAATTTCCCAAATAATCCATCGTTCTAATCTACCTTCTCTCTCGGCGCCATATTTTTTTTTTTCAGATCGTGCTATTCGGGACAACAATAATATTTCAGTTTTATTCTTTCTTTGGCAAAATAAATTCAGGATTTGTTTTTAAAATCATTTCATACCAAGCAAGGCAATAAAGCGACTCAGACTCGGGTGGAGGGGGGGACTGAGTGTTAGGGAATATGCGAAAAACCACTATCAGGAAGAGAGAACAATAAAACAGAAATTAAGAAAATAAAAGATAAAGATTGATATTACTTTCTTTTTTTTAAAAAAAAATCAAAGTTGACTCGGAAACCAAAAATCGGAAGAGAGTTCAACAAGCGAGAATTACGACAGAAGTGACTTTTAGGATGTGGGGAATGAAGACTGAGACTGTACCAATAGTAATCGAAGCTCTGGACCAGATAATCAGCTTCATTGGATATAAAGCAGGAAACATAACACACAAATAATAATAATAATAATAATAATAATAATAATAATAATAATAATAATAATATGCCTAATAATAAGGAGATACAAAATATTGTTCTGACAAGTACAGCCCACACTTTACGAAGGGCTTTATTTATTTAATTTTTTTTTTTTTTTTTTTTTTTTGTCAGTGGAAAGTGTCATGATCCCATTTCTAACCTTAGGTCCCCGGAAAGAAATGTGTAAACACCAGAAATCACAGAAAATAATAATAATAATAATAATAATAATAATAATGAGATAACGGTTCAAGATAATAGGTAGTATAGATGTTAAAGGCACAGAGAAGAGAGTCTGCGAATGATCGAACAAATTGCAGGTGAAACCGTTCGAAAAGGATCAAATTCAAATTTCCATTCAGTTGTGAATAAAATGTAGAGCAGTTGGCGCTCATTGTAAAATTATTTGTCTTTGGTATAATTACTCGTCCCCATAAAAAATAAATTTGCGATTGAAATGACATCGGCATCGCTTGGTGCCTTTGATATAAACAAACATATAACAAAATGTGAAAATATATTAAAAACTAAAGAAGGTTGATCAAAAAGGACAGGACGATGTCGAGATTCATGATCACTTTCACCATGAAAAGTTTTGATACATTAAAATAATACCCAGCTATTTTTCAATAAAAGTGTATGACCTTATTCCGCCTTTTAGCTAAACATCATCTGAAAATGTTTCTGGGCAATTTTCAATGAGATTTTACGATGCTGTGAAATGATTATATTTGACGGTTTGGACAAATAGAGTTGAGAAAACATTTGTCATTTATAATTCTGTTAAAAAGATGATTCTGCGAACTTTTTCATCGGTCTATTACCTGTGGAAATGTTAAGAAGTCATGATAATGAATTCTAATTGAAAGCCTGTTTCCGTAAATAATTTTATTGTTAGGCGTCTCGCATATTAAATTGTAATTATAAAGAATATAGCCAACCGCGTTCGAAAATTACCATTTATAACAGATTGTAAAATCTTTGTTTTTGTTTTTACATTTTTAGAACCTCAGTTTTATAAATGATAAAAAGTATTAACAGTATTGCCATGAATGATTTATTTATTTCATCATAATTTAACATTGAATGTCTTGTATTTCTTCAAATATTAAATTTGCAGGATTAAGATTGATATGATCTGAAACCGGAAGGTGTGACAGTATATACACTGAATAAATGTGGCGAACGCGCGTAAATACGGAAAGCAAAAGAGGCCCTGAGTCGCGTTCGGATATGCCTGTCAAAGCGAGTTACATCCGGGTTTCCTTCGTAGGCAGCGGAGCAGCTTGGCATGTCGAGATACAGGCCTCTCCTCAATTTGGGACTTTGTCACCTGTCTCACGCTAATAAAAGAGACGGAAAAACAAGAAGTCATAGGGGGCGGGCACAAATGTGGTGGACAACAGATTATATAAAATAAGTTTTGAATAAGTTCTGAAAGTTTAATTAAAATCCAACAATTATTTGATTTTTGCAAGAATTTCTAAATCAGTGTCGTTTTTCACCGCAAAAATAACGCTAAAATTTCTTCTACTAAAATCTGGGCACCGAGCTGACGAAAAACAGAAAGAAGATTTTTAAGCAAAATTTCGAATGTACTATAAAGGATCAAAGATATAATTTAATAATAGAAATTCTTTTTTCTTTCCTCTTAATAATAACAAATATTTTGACGATGAAACTTATTAAATTTGAAGCATTTTTCATCCTGGTATACTTATCATTTAGCGAATCTGTGAAGTTATAATAAATTTTGTATAGAAGATAAGGAAATTGACTATGAAATAAGCTGTGCTAGGGGATCATTTTTCTAGCAGGGCAAAGGTATTCCAAAATCAAATCATTGCCCTAAAGAACTCGACTCAAATTCTTAAATAAGCCTCGTCAGATTGAAACTTTCATGAGGCTGATATTCATCTAGATATGCTTGTATCAATGTTGCTTAAACTATTAATTATATACTAAGTTTCTTAGATCAATGATTGAAAATGGTTTCGAGGGAATAAAGTGTGCAGATCTTAAAAAAATCTCCGAAGGTTGTGAAATGGCACTGAAGAATTAAAATAGATATTACGTTTAACTCGAAAGGAAAATAATGATATAACATATATGTTGATATTCCACACTATTTCAAACAAAATGTTAGGAAGGAAACCTCCATAAGTTAATGGAAATATCAATAACAGTTACTGGACTTGATAAACCTATTTTCATGAGAAATTGTTTTAAGAGAGAATTTAAATTTCAACCGACAATAATACTGGTTTCTCGGTCAATTAATGCCGAATGTTTTCTTATAAGGAAATGCCTAATATTACCATTATCATTAGAGATGAGGAGAACAGATACTACATTTTGATCCCAACCTGATGACCAGAGAGTGAAGAAAAGCGTAACAAGTAGCACTGGCTCCTTGGTCAATAAATGCCAAATGTTTCCTTGTAGAGAAATGGATAATATTAGCATTATCATTAGAGATGAGGAGAACAGATACTACATTTTCATCCCAGCCCGATGGCCCGTGTGGGAAGAAAGGCGTAACTTGAGTATACCGATTATGCTGAATGTTTCCAAATAAAAACAAAGTGGCTAATATAATCATTAGGATTAGTGATGAGAAGAACTGATATTATACCTAGTATTTATTCGTCCCCCTCCAACGGTCAGGAGATATTTCACAATGTCGGTTTACATTGTGGAGCCCAATCGCGTGCACACGGGCTAAGGCCAATAAGTGCCCTGTCCCAGCAGAAAAGGACACGCTGGCTTCGATATTTCATCGACCCTCGCGCAGTCTTTGGTGCAATGAAGGGAGTGCTGCTGCAGGCTTGGGATCCTCGGCACCGAGCATCCATATTTATTTGTTCTGTTATGTCCAAAGATAGAAACACAATTGAAAGATAAAAGTAGTTTGCCAGCCCGAAGAAAGACGCTACAATTAGTATTTACATGCCAACCGACGCTGGTAGGATGCGACACAAGGTCAGTTTAATGTGGGGAGCTCGACGCGTGCACCAAAGGTCCAAAAATAGCCCAGCCTCTGCAACCAGCTGGCATCGGTATAACTATCGTGCTTCCCTCTTTAGTGCAATGTGAGAGGTACTGTTGCGGGAAACTCTTCCCCGGAACCGGACACCACTCAGTATTTTTAGTTGCGCTTTGATCGAAGACAGAAACAAAAGTGAGAGATAAAATTTAGTTTTTCAGCCCGAAGGAAGACACTACACTAAGTATTTATTTTTCTCATGACCACGGTGAAGGGATATTGCACAACGTCGGTTTAAATTTGGGAGCCCAAACGCGTGCACATGGGCTAAGGCCAAAAAAGTGAACAGTCCCAGCAGAAAAGGTCGCACTGGCGTTGATGTTTCATTTACCCCTACACGGTCTTTGGTGCAATCAGGGAAGTGCTGCCGCAGGCTTGGGATCCCCGGCACCAAGCCTCCATTATTTATTTGCTATGTTATGTCCAAAGACAGAAACACAATTGAGAGATAAAATTTCGTTTTTCAACCCGAAGGAAGACGCTACAATTAGTATTTACATGCCAACCTACGCTGGTAGGATGCGACACAAGCTGAGTTTAATGTGGGAAGCTCTACGCATGCATCAGGGACACAGGGACGAAAATAGCCCAGTCTCCGCCACCTTCGGCTGCGCAGATATCTGTATTACTTCCGATCTCCCGTATTTAGTGCAATGTACTAGAGCGGGCAGCTCTTTCCCGGAACCGGATACCTCTCAATGATATCTCAGTTGCCCTCTGTCCGTAGACAAAGACAACTGAGATGCGCTTTGTCCGTAGACAGAAACGCTAATGAGAGATACAATTTAATTCTTACACTCAAAGACAGATACTACACTTTGATCCCAGTCCGATTGCCAAAGAACAAAGTAAAGCGAAACTCGAGTGGATTGAGCAGTGAATAAGTACCAAATGTTTCCATATAAGGAGACGTCTAATAACGCCATTTCCTTTATTTGTAACAGTTTGTTTCTTTTTGCCTGAACTTACACGATTGGATTTCATAGATTTGTTTTTTACTGCTTACCAAACGATCAGAACGCGGAAGAAATTATTTTCATATACATCGAAAAACATAAAGGAAAAAATCAATTAATTATTTTTAATAATATATGGAAATCTCCACACTTTGCCTGATGACGTTCGCGAGACCAGAAACCCGTGTAGCAAAATTATGGAAAATAAAGTAGAATATTTTTTTTTAAATATCCACATTACAACCAAAACCTTTTGCGGTTTCTCTCTTTTTCTTTTTTGATATACACACTTTTCTCTCGTTGGAACTACTATAACCTCTTCCTTTTATATATATATATATATACATATATATATCAAATAAAGGATCTCATCTAATTAGACCAAACAATTTTACAGTAATAAATATAAAATTATGAAGATGCATATGCATATACGTACACACTCATACAAACACACAAGCGCGCGCACACACACACACACACACACACACACACATATATATATATATATATATATATATATATATAAGGCTCAACACTAACATTGAATGGTTATCATTTATTACGTTGGAATCGTAATTATAAATTATTCTTGATCTGTCTTTGACATAGAGGTCTACCTGGATTTTATCCTCTTGGAAATATATATATTTTGACCATTAATTTTATCTATATCTATCTATCTATCATCTATATATATATACATATATATATATATATATATATATATATATATATATATATATATATATATATATATATATATATATACGTATAATACATATATATATATATATATATATACACGTATAATTTCTTGTGCACTCGTGTACTGAGTTTGCATAACAAATCGCTAAAAACTACTGAAGTGTATGTTTTTTGATAAAAGTTTAAACTCATAGAATTTAAATATTTTTTGTTACCAGGTTCATGCACCGAGCTGTCTCCAAAACAGTACGAGAGATCTACACCATGGATAAACCATTTCTTCAAATCCCATGCTTGTTTAAAGAAGCAAAAAAAAATCAAAGACAAACCATTCTTTTGTTCCAAGCTTGATTATAAATGGAAAGAAAATTGAGAGCGTTCGACTTTATCTATTGCGGAAAGTTTGGAAAAAAAATCCTGTAATGCCTCTTCTCCCACATTCTTCCGACCTCACCGTTTAAGAGATTTTCTTTTGCAAAATATCAAAATTTTAGTCAAAAAAGCAAATATTTAATGAAACTCCAACGAAATTTCTAATTTTCAGAAACCAAATCTAAAAGGTTTTAGAGCAGTAGTTCCCAACCAATTTCGGTCTATGTCCCACTTTGGGATTTCTAGGAGAAAAATTAAACATAAAGACATTTAAATATATATATAGTTTCAAAATATGTAATAGAGAAATGAAAGGCAGAAATATAAAATATTTGAATGAAAGTTTATTCTGTAATATAATTTGATTATTTTAATCATGAAATAATAATGTAAAAAGAAATTTGAGCTCACTAGAAAACAATTCACTGTTAATAACTCATTCTTGAATTGCCCCCTTATTCTGTTGGTATAGTAAGCCGAAGGGTGCACATCTTACGCAGGCCCCCCACCAAAATATTACCCTGCCCCTCCGGTGATGCATTCGCTCCACGTTGGGAATAATTGTTTTAGAGCATTGCTTCCGAAAATGACAGGAGATGGTTGTTCGGACAAATAAGAAAAACAATATTTAATAAGTTTACGGGTAACAGAATAGAAGTAGAATATTCTGATGCCTTTAAAGGGTGACATCTTGACTACTTTAGAAATCTACATTGGACATTATTGTTCTTACCTGAACTTTAATAGTGACCACGGGGAAATATAACGGACCTCACACGAATTTAAGCAGACAGCGCCTGCTTACAACGACATCGGAAAAGCAAATAGTCTTTTCAGGACAAAATTACCTCCTAAATAAAGGATTAATGCTCAGTTTAAAGTGCAGACAGGAAAACGATTTCCTGCTAAGCTAATTACAACCGACACCATAAAAGAGAATGTCTAAATAAAATCATAAAATATAAATATAATAAACTTTATTTAAAACAGAAAAATTTAGAACCGAAAAAAATGCACAAAAGAAAAAATTAAATAAATAAACAAACTAAATGTTATCACTGCAAATAAAATATTTGCCGAAAATAAAACAAAGAACTAAGAAAGGTCAGTTTCTTCTTTGCCTTATTTTTCTAAATCCTCTATAGACAGTGTTTGCAAAATGAGTAGCAACAATTTGCCAAAAAAAAAAAAAAAAAAACCTTCTGAGGCGTAAAACTACCTTCTGTCTCCATTATTGTACATTCTTTCTTCAGAAATATAGCAAATTTTAAACAAGGATGGCAACCTCTCCCGTCGTTTCCGACGTATGATGGTCCAACAATTCAGTTTCTGGAATGAAATAGGCCAGCTTGTGCAATTTTGGACGAAATGAATACAGAGAATTGTTGCCCGTTATGCGCCACGAGGTTTTCTCCAAGAATTGTGGTCATCCAAGACTAAAGATATCACTGTGTTCAACTATTTAACCCGTAACTGGGTGTAGAAAAAATATCTGCATACTTTTCTCAATGGTATTTGAGCGTAAATACATGTAATTATACATATACATTCAGTATGGAACTGTATATAGTAGTACATACATACATACATGCATGCATACATACAGACACACACACACACACACACACACACACACACACATATATATATATATATATATATATATATATATATATATATATATATATATATATATATATATAATATACAATATATATATATATATATATATGTATATATATCTTTAAGAGAAAATTACAATCCCTGGTGAAATAAATTATAAGAATGGAACCTTAAAGTTGTATGTTTTTTTTTTAAATTATATATATATATATATATATATATATATATATATATATATATATATATATATATATATATAAAGTTAATAAATCGTTGGTATATAATCCAAATGGATCTTTATAATATAAAATATGAAAACTGGTCCACCAAAAGAGCTCAGTCTATTTATTATTACAGAGCAAATAAATAGTAGTACACAATAAAATCCAAAATTAACTCATTTGGGGAATGTATCTCTTTGAACCAAAGAAAACTTCGTTAGTCTTATTCAACCCCGGTATATTGACTGAGTACATGTCGGAATTATAAATTTAACTGTGACACCTGTCGAAAAATTAATACAGAATCTATCCATTTCAATGTTTCAGTCAGACGAAAGACACGAGTCAGTGGCCAAGGGAGGTTGGAATGTACTAGCCTTAAAGAGAAGAGGATTTATAAAATTAAACCCGCATATAAACATTATAACATACAATTGCGGTTATACGAAAAATGAAATATTAATTTGAAACTAAGAGAGGAACGAAAAGCTATTTTTTAATTTATATACATTAGGTTAAGTTTAAAAATATAAGTTCCTACTTAAGAATATTGTTCTAATTGTAAGTTATATTTAAAAATCAGATATATTTAATAAATTAAAAATAATTTATATTTAGATAATTCATATTAATTAAAATTATATTTAAAATGATTATTTAAAATAATATAATTAATTAAAAAATGGTTATAGTAAAGAATAAAAGATATTTAAAAATAAAAAATATATAATAAAATAAATTATACATTAGAAAAACAAACATCAAGTTAAATCAAAAAAAGTTATATTTAAAAAAAAGTCTATTCCCGTATGAGGTTAGTTTGTATTTTATTGTGTATTATATATATATATATATATATAGAACAAATTGGGATCGTTTATTACTCTAACATGTTTCACACATTTATTAAAGCTTCATCAGAGAATGGAGAAAAAGAAAAAAGAAATACCGATATTTTTACTTTTCAATTGTTAGATATTCGTTGGTTAATCAGGTTTCGCGTGTCTTCAATTTGTTAAAAAACGTTAGTATATTTTGTGTCGTTCTGAATTCTAGGAGAAACGACTTTGGAATTTTCAAGAAAATAACGGGTTCCAAGTCAAACTAAAAAAAAAAAAACACCGTAAATATTGCTTTATCCATGTAAGTGTTTTAATATATTTTCTGTTTATACGTTATTTATATATACACAAATATTTAAGTAAATGTTCTGTTTATAAATGAACAGTCTTGATAACATTTACCGGCCTGATCGTTCGAGAAATTTCCTAGAAAATATGTGTCCTTCGACAGGGTCCGAAACTTTATCCTACACGGAACCGTCATGTAGTCTGACGTGCTATACCATTTTAGGTTCATATTTTTCTATATAACAATAAAATATATTAAAATAATTGTCGGACTTTTTCCATTTCGTAGTGTGTGACGTCATTTGTTTACGTTAAGATACGCTTCGAGCAGATATGAGCAATTCGAGGAAAATCATTTGCTCTTCTGCAGCTAAAGTGGTATAGCACATCAGGCGATACGACGGTTTCGTGTTCGATTCCTATCGGAATTTATATATAAATAAAGTATAAACAGAGAATATATTAATACACTTACATAGATAAAGCAATATTTACGCTTTTTTAGTTTAGCTTGGAACCGGTTATTTTCTTGATAACTAGAAAGGACACGCCGTATGAAAATAATTGTAGTGTATGTAAGTGTATAATAATTCTACTTTGTGTATATGTGGGATTCAGATGATAATGTATGTTCGTAATTGTGTGTGTGTATGTCTAATGGATATTATGTTTGGTAGTTTTTCGTGTGTTCATTTTGAAAAGTGTTTGTTTTAGATTCTTTCAGGATTCCGATCAATATTTGATTCCAATTTGTATATATATATATACATGCATATATATATATATATATATATATATATATATATATATATATATATATATATATATATATATATATATATATGGAATCAGAATCGGAATTCTGAAAGGATCTAAAACAAACACTTTTTAGGCATATATATATATATATATATATATATATATATATATATATATATATATATATATATGGTGCCTAAATATCACCTACGTATTTAAAAATTTCGTAACATGCCATCTTTTTTTTTCCAGAACTTTTCAAATTAACATTTTGCCTGAAAAACTTCACAACTGATCAAAGAACTGAAATCTTGGAATTTTATTTTGGATTTACAGATCGCAATATCTATCAGAGAGATGAAATTTAAATTATTATTATTGCATTATTCCAAAATTTTAACACACCAACAGATAGCTATTAATGTCAACAACTGAGCACAAATAGTTATTAATTTAAAAAAAATAGTAATTAACGTATAATATTATCCACAACTACATGTACAAGAATGTCGTTTATGATAAAAGTTAAAAAATATCCATAAATACGTAAAAAATATGTATATTTTTAAACATTCCTTTCTCTACAATATAGCTATTTCTGTTATTTCTGGTATTATGTTTATTACCTAAGCAATAATAATACTGAATATTTTTTATAAACATTAAATTATTTTAATCATATTTCTCTGTCGTGATATGTTAATTGAAATTTTGTTTCCCAAATAATTTCATGAAATCCCAAAATGTCCTGATCTAGCGCCATTCGGTTACTTTCAATATGGATGCCTTCAGATGGTTTTATTCATCAATAAAGCGCAGCTAATTCAACAACTCACAGAGAACATCTGCAAAGAAATTCCAGGGTCAGAGAATGTTACAAAAAGTACGCGCCTATGTGACACAGAAAATATTGACATCTTTAGGAGTCTCAGTTATTTCTCTTTAACTCAATTCTCCAAGTTTTTTGGCAGCAAGTCATTATTCGGCCATTTGTTGTTGAAAACTTTCCGTCTGATGATCTTTTTTCCAATTTTTTCTTGCTTTCACGTAAGTTTTTTTTTTAATATTTGGGTCTAAGTTGTTGAAATAGGGCCCTAGTAGATTTTTTTTTTTTTTTTTTGCCGAGCGATTTCGGTTATCATCAATCTTTATCATGGCGTATGTTTTTGCATGAAAATATGTTGTTTATTGTTTTAGTTTTATAGATAATATTAGATGATATTGTGGAGTTAATCCATTATTAATAAGGAGGAGTCTGATGTCTATTATTTAAAGAATTAGTTATTAAAATATATGTTTAACATGTATCTGCCAGTATTAAATGCTATTTTATTTATGTTGAATTTTTGGTTTTTGATTAGGATGGCTTACAGAATTTGTAATCGTTTTTTGCAATTGTTTTTATAGAGGATTTTGGTGTTGTTAATTAAGATTTTCCTTATGTCTGATGATTTACTAGTGGTGCTGTTACAAGATGATTTTTTATGGCGCTGGTGTCATTAATGTGGTATGTGAGCCTACAGGAGAGAGTTGTGATTGTGTGCCCGATGTATGTGCTAGGGTTATTATGTGAGAAACACCCTCAAAAATGGCATGTAAACCTACACACTACATTCGTTTTATTGAGGAACTCTCAATATATATATATATATATATATATATATATATATATATATATATATATATATATATATATAAGTATATATATATATATATAAAATATATATATATATATATATATAAGTAAAAGTGGGCACTAGTATGTTTTATTAATAAATAAAAATCAAATCTATTAAATCTTTAGAAGTTATATTCGAAGAAATCTGAACGAGTAAAGTGTACTTTAAAGGCAAATAGAACTTTGGTTCCGTATGAAGCTATTCGTAGCTGAATTCTCACAGCACGTAGGATCAAACAACGGTTTCTCCTGCAAAGGGGGTCGCGAGTCCGAATACTGTCAGAGGGCTAATTTGTTTTAATAAGATTTTTCGAATATTCAGGCCAATAGACAAAATAAAATATTTTAAAAATAAATTGAGCGTCTACACAAATATGGATCTCCACTAAAAATAACGTTTAATGTGATAAAATAACGTATATATGTCAGTATTACATTATAAATGCTTAGTAGATAGTCGTGTTTGTGTTGTTATATCTGTTTCCGAAATCATTAACAACAGGCTTAGATTGAGATACCTTACCAAAGAAGTATTGTGCTGCCAGCATGATTCGAACTTGTATCCCCTTCTTCATCAGGGAAACAGTTTCCTGGAAAAGACTAATCTGAAAAATTGATTTGCGACAAGTAAAAACCAAATATTTTTACACTGGAATCATTGCCTGAATGCGGTTGCTTCCGACACAATTCTTGGTAAACTAGACTGTGTAGAAACGATGAAAAAAAAACACGGATGCGTTTAGTCTGTTTAAAAGGTAAGTTCATAGAAGTTCAACATTACAGTGTTCCTGATATGGAAATGTCTTTGTTCTCTGGGAAATGTGTCACAGACAATCCTTTATCAGTTGCAGACGCGACGTTTTATGGCGCCCGTAAAAGAAAACCTCCTACTTACACCACTTACCAACGTAGGCGTATATCATGCACAGAATTATATCTATATCAACATCTATCTATCTATGTATTCATGTATATATATAAATATATATATATATGTGTGTGTGTTTGTAGGCACTGACACACACATACTCAGAGAGTTGTAATATTTGCTTACACACACACACATATATTAACTACTAACACGGTCATAATGTGCTGACTGTGTTCGGGAAATAAAACATCCCTATAACTCTAGATGCATACACACAACCATATATCCCGTTAAAAAGTTTTTAAAAAAGTTAAAAAAATAAATAAATAAATAAAATAAAATCATCCATGATAATGGCTAAATGTATAGCCGAAAGCGCTCGGAATTACAGAACATTTGGAGAGTTTCCAGAGAAGAAAACACTTGTTCAGACATATTTCTTTTACTACACTTTCTTGAAGATCCTGCAATTTTCTTTTCGTGTCATCCATTGTGTAATATTAAGATTACGCAAACCGATAATAAATCCTGGTAATATCTATAATGTCCTTACGATAGCCTCGCTTTAGAGATTGAATAAATCCGGTGAGAAAACCTTCTGTCGCCTCTTTCCATTTATAAGCACCTACGCAATTTTTCTCCGAATGCAGGCAGTCAGCTCCCGGAATCAGTTATCGATTATTCTAACGTTCTTCACAAATAGATCTGTTTTTTTTTTTCATCATTTCTTGTTTTATTAATTATACCGCAGTGTGATTACAGAGACTGACAATTTTGATTTTAAAAATGCTATACTATTTAAAAGAGAAAATAATTTACTAAGGCAAAAATGTTTTAAAAAATGGTTTAATCATCTACAGTAAATTTGCATCCAGATTCTTACAAGGGTTCACCATTCTTGGCAGATTTTCTTTTATCAGAGTTTGGGATATTTAATTAAAAAAAAAAGTGATTGAAACAGGAAGAAAAAGAATGCAAATGAAGTCGGCTAGATTTTAAAACCACAAAAAAAAAAAAGAGAAAAAATCATAAATTTTAAAATTTGTTCATTTGTTGTGGCTTCAACGTAAACAGATTTAGTCCGATGAAGTCCTAAAGGACGAAACTCACCAAACGACAGCTTATTTCACTTTGTCACGCATCTTCCCTCCACCATATATGAGAAATTGAATATTTAAATTGCTAACAAGCATTAAATTTATTTTTTTATGGCGTTTTTAAATATTTAAATTACTATCAAACATATTAACATCTGTGTTTATCTAAATTGCTAAAGCTATACCACCCCTCTTCTTCCGCCAAAAACCCTGAGTTGACCGATTAAATAGGTCAATGTCTGATCCTTACTCCCTCCTTCCTCAATATTAAGTATTATAATAAAAAGAAATATAAAAATAAACTTTAAAACTCTCCCTTCCCTCTCTAAAGTCGTTATTTGTCTCTCACATCTTTCCTCGCCACCTTCTATAGCAACTTATATAAGCTTAATACTGCCCGACAAAAGTGTAAATTTTAAATTCATTTTCGTTTTGTTTGAAAGTGAAGACTGAAGAACCAGAGAAAAATAAAATTCTCTGGTGAAATAAATTATTACAAATGGAACCTTAAAGCAGGAAATTAGGCACCAAAAAGGAAGAGACGCACGTGGTGACTCTTGAAAATTAGTAGCAGGCCAGCCGTTGACGAGTGAAGTCACATCAACTGCAAACTCCAAATAGTAAGCTGAGACCGCACGTTCCCCGAGGCAGAGAAACAAATCAGATTGTTCCAGTGCCAAGAATGTAAAAGGGTCTAATGCAGCAGGCCTTCGCAACTCAAATATCGTCATCTCAATGAGGAATCCTGAATTCAAACCCCGAGGCGGAAGACATGATCCAGATGCACATCTAACTTCCATTCATCAGAAAGAAATTCATATAAAAATGGACGTTTATCGAAATCGTCCGCTAAATCACAAAATATCAGATAAGTTCCTAAACCCCATCCGCGATATTATAATAACTTGCAACAGTACAATAACATTATGTTCATGCAAACACCATTACATACGTAATATCAGATTATTAATATTATCCCATTACATATGTTGAGTTCTGCATTCGTTATCGCCCATTTTCTCCCAACTTTGATTGGACGCAATATTTCATGCTATCCGTTTATATGTTATTGTCATTTGTCCCATCTTCGTGTTATTAAAAATATTATATTTATTAACATCGATTGTTTCGTTTGTCTTTGGTCTACGGTCGGTCGAATGTGTCATTTAGGGGATCCGGGAAAATTAAATTCAATTAAATCCTAATTGAATTAATATTTATTTATTTTTTACTTTATCTATTCCGCCGATGATATAATACAAGGGAAGCAACCCTAACCCTTATTCAAGAATCCTTTAATTGAATGTTAATTGAGAAATAAAAAGGAATATCATCGTACGGAATATATTGATCCTAACCTGGCGTTATTCATCCATACGATAATAACGTTTCGGGGTGGATCTATGATTATATATATATATATATATATATATATATATATATATTACATGAATCATACATACAAAAACAAGGATCATAACATTCATCTAGAGGTTCGTGGATTAATGTAACTTTAATAAATTTGTTTGCGAAGATGTTTTTCGCCATCTATATTATTAACTTTCTACTTTTTGTATAAATGATTCATGTAATATAAATTGAACTGCACCACATATTTAATATATATATATATATATATATATATATATATATATATATATATATATCTGTGCCTCTCTTTTTTCTTTTTCAGTTTGTCTATTTGTAATTATCGGTAAGGAAACAAAGTGCAAAACTATAATATCGTTCACAGGGGTTCTCTTTTCTCCCGTAATTTAGATAGGGACCCTATTTTATTTGAATAATAATTTTTTTTTAATATTTTTAACACATATTCTCAATATTATTATATTTTTTTCTTGCTGATGATGTTATTATTAATTATGATAATAATACAATAGCTATCGGTAATTATTGGGGAATATTTAATTTTATTAAGTATACTGTATAGAATTATTCTGTTTTTGTTTGAGTTCGCATTTAATGTGTAAACATTACCTTAGAAATATCAACCTTCAAAATAGTACAATTTAAAAAATTAAATCGAAAAAATAAGTTTTTTCTAAGTTTAAACATCAATATTCGACCATTTCTGTAGGACTTTATAAACTTTGCAGTCATATTTATTTTGCACGTATACTTAAGAGTCCTTTTTTTTTTCAGAAAAATACAGCCAGTACTCATAATAGACTTTATGTTTAAAATGGCGGCCCTACCTATCGTTAGCAAAAATCAAGTAGAAGTAATAAAACAAGAAATGGATAGAATTCGCGGTTATAATAAGCAAATTAGTATTTATTTCCCGCCATCTACAAGGTTCGATCGTTTGCTCGTTCCATGGAAAGGTATATAAGTCGTGGGAGACTGAGAGTTTGTTCACAGTGAACAAAAGGTAAAAATCGAGGTAGACACGCGGAGAAAATCAACATGAATATGTAGTCAAGTGAGATTATGGGAGAAGCATTCCACAGATTATCACACTGTAGTTGTCGAGAGTTATTGTCTGCTACTGCCGCTTGTTTAGTCGCTGGCCGTAGACATTGTTGTTAACGGAAGCGTTTTGATGTCGCTGTTAGTGGCTTGGTTAAGTAATCCTAGCCAGGTCGGATGTCCCCCAGTGGGGAAAATCTAAGAGAACACTGCGGCGAAAATCCCCGTGGGCTTTTCTGATTGGTCAGAAAAAAAAAAAGTTTATGCCCCTGGTATTTTGGGACGGTATTCCGGAAGCGGATACGCTGAGCTGGGCGAAATTAAGGTCTGTTTTGTCATATGAGCTGGGGATGTTGAGTTGAACACTTCCGTTTCAGTTAAAGAACTGACTTTCAGACAGGATACGGTATGTTTAATATTTTTGGCAATTACAATATTTCAACGTTCTTAGCATCAGTGTAATTCTAAAACAACAGTGACAAAGAAATTGAAGTTGACGCAAATGCATTGTATAGGCAATGGACAGCATTTATTTTTATCATATCAATGTGGCTTAACAACGAACAAATAATTTTGATGTTATTTTCAATAAATCAAAATTGGAGATAAATAATTTTCCGCCACTACCTAACATAGGATGAGTAATACGATCAAATAAGATGATGACTTAACAAATTTTATTGCACTTAGACACACAGATATTTATATAGGCAGCAAGATTCATTTGAAACAGTTTATTAAATGTAACTGACAATGTCTGCTTGTTTAATTAAGTGCAATTAGTATCCATATCGATCATCACATCGCAAAGAAGCAAAATACAACGGCCAATTTAAAAGAAATATTATATACGAAAAAGAAGAGGAAGAAGAAGAAGCGAGAAGAAGAGCGATGAAGAAGAAGAAGAAGAAGGAGAGAGAAGATGAAGAAGAAGAGAGATGAAGAAGAAGAAGGAGAGAGAAGATGAAGAAAAAAAGAAGACGACGACGAAGAAGAAGAAGGAGAACGAAGACGAAAAAGAAGAAGAAGAGAGAAGAAGGGTATTGTAAATATATCAGTGGGGGGTTAATTGAATTGTACATTACTTTCATATATATATATATATATATATATATATATATATATATGTGTGTGTGTGTGTGTGTGTGTGTGTGTGTGTGTGTGTGTGTGCGTGCAAATATATGGAAAAATGGGAAATATTACGTTAGGTTAATCTCCTGTTTTTGAAACATGAGGACTCTTATGTAGCGAAGGAATCATATATTTAAAACATAATTATAATATATATATATATATATATATATATATATATATATATATATATATATATATTTGGTTGATAGATGTGAATTTATGACCCTGGGTTTCACGCTTTAGCGATCGTCAGACAAACCTATATCTCTGATATTGAGCGCTTTCTAATAAGTACTGCGCATATAATATATAAATAATTATACATATATATATTTATTTATATTTATATACACTTTTCACACACCCACACACACACACACACAAACACACACACACACACACACATATATATATATATATATATGAATGAATGAACAGAAAAGGAAAACATTCATATTTCATATTGCCCTTTTACAAATGTGCTCTATCTGAAGTTTTTACATAAAGACGCGCGCACACACACACACACACACACACACACACACACACACTCTCTCTCTCTCACACACACACACACACATATATATATATATATATATATGATAAGTGAGATAGGAAGGGAATAAATACATAGTCATACGTTTCGTTTTGCCAAGGAAATGTTTCTATGTAATCTTCGTTTTATTGATGGAAGTAATTAAACCCAAAGGGCCAGACAATCCTACCTAGGTTTCACCTACGCGGATCGTCAGGGCGGACTGGCGGACAAGAGATGCTATAAGAACAGAAAATATATAGCCTACAACACAAAAAACATGACCATGTGACCAAGCTTTTTTGTTTTTTTTTTGTTTTTTTTCACATAGTCATGTTTTTGTGTTGTAGGCTATATATTTTCTGTTCTTATAGCATCTCTTGTCCGCCAGTCCGCCCGGACGATCCGCGGAGGTGAAAACTTAGGTAGGTTAGTCTCGCTCTTTAGGTTTACTTAGTTTGCTCTAAGCGTATTGAGCACTTTGCTTAGTTATTTTTACTTTACTCGTGTCGGATATTTTTTTTCTTTGGACACTGACCTTTCTATTCTAGACGATTATTTTCGCCGAATTACACGTTCTTTGTTCTTTCTTTTTTTACCCTTTTTTTCCATTGGGTATTGGTTTGTTCATTTACAAGCTAAAACTCCTAAGGTTTTGCCGGTCGAGTATAGTTGCTAGATGAATAGATGAATAGTAATATATATATATATATATATATATATATATATATATATGAAAAATATAAATTTGTAAATTTGAACTTTAAATTCGGATACCCAGAGGTTAACACCGCCCGCCAGAATTATTAGTGGATCTGCTTCGATGTTTTCAAAACCGAATGCAAAAGCTTACAAATATCTGAAAGAAAAAAAGTAAGTTGAAGACTACAGAAAAGAAAGAATTCTACCTTTGTAAAAACGAGTCGTGAATATATTTTATACGGGATGAAATGATTTGCAAAGAACATGCCAAAAAGGTTTCAACAATGCGTGCCAGGGATTCGTCAGATTTCGTTTGTTTTTTATTGAATATATTTTCTAATCACATTAGCGAGAATCGAACCTCAGATGAAAATGAGATCGAAGGCTGTCGGAACTAAGATCAATTCTTCGATGGAAAAAAAATGGAAAAAAAAACAACTTTCAGCAATGTTTGGGTATGTGAATACGTTTGCGTGGTTTTAGCGAGATTCGTAATGATGATAACATCAGAATGGGGAAGCAGATAAAAACGGACGGAAACGGCTGTCCATCCACATAAGGAATTGTTATAGCAGAACATTACCTATTCTATTGTAATAGATTCTCCCACATATAATAAGTAGTAGTAGCAGTGGCCAGTTGAGCTCAGTGGAGTTGAGTGAGTCAGTCGATGTCGGACATTGAAGTATCAACGACCACAACTAGATTGCTGCGTCATTAACTCTTATTTCAAGTTCCTAACGTTTTGTACGTCGGACCCTTTTAGGACCGACTTCAAGCCTCCACTGTAAAAACTACTCTACAACAGGAATTGAGATCAAACAGGTTGCTCGATTGCCTCAAGCTCGTTTCGAAGGAGTAGAGGGTTTGATACTAGCTTCAACGAGCAGGCTACCAACAGGTTAGGAAGGGACAATTCTAGATACACAGGAGAAGCGTTCTGCCCACTCATCCAACTTTTGTTGTTTTTTTTTTTTAAACTTTGTTTTCCGTAGGGCACCAATATCCAACGATGGATTTCCACAGGCTTGACTCTCTTTGAGCTCAGAAAGCGCACTTCGACGCGTTTTTTCTTCGATTGAGCAATCTCTGAGTGAAGCGTACATACGTCTGATATTGTTGCTGTCTGAGACTCAACTGAACGATGGAATACTGCATGCCGACTATAGCTAACCAACAATTAATGCCCATCCGAGACACCCGTCAGCATCTCCTTTTTAATTTACCGCGTAATTTCAAAATTGTATTTACTTTAAAATTTACCCTTGTATAATCTGACTTAGACTGACAGAAAGATAGTTGGAATAGAACAACATATATATATATATATATATATATAGATAGATAGATAGATAGATAGAGAGAGAGAGAGAGAGAGAGAGAGAGAGAGAGAGATGGGGGAAGAGGGGGAGAGAGAGGGAAAATATGATAAAGAAAGAACAGATTCAGATAGATAGATAGAAAGAAAGAAAGTGAATGTGATAGATAGATAGATAGATAGATATGGACATACTGAAATAGATAGATAGATAGATAGATAGATATGAACATACTGAGATAGATAAATAGAAAGTGAATGTGATAGATAGAAAGAGAGAAAGTGAATCTGATAGATAGATAGATAGATAGATAGATATGGACATACTGAAATAGATAGATAGATAGATATGAACATACTGAGATAGATAAATAGAAAGTGAATGTAATAGATAGAAAGAGAGAAAGTGAATGTGATAGATAGATAGATAGATAGATAGATATCGACAGAGCATAGAAACATAATGAGACATAATGGTCATTTAGAATAAAATTGAAATTTCTCGGACACCTAACGAAGAAAGAAGACTAAGTATTTAACACATAGTGATTTTCCAAGCGTAGCTTAGACGTAGCACGAGGTCGAAAGTAAGAGGCACGCAGTTAGGATCGAACTCACTGCTCAGTTGTAATTGTTCTAGCGAGACAAGCTCGCTAAACATTACACCGCCCCGAGGTGCCCAAGTATTTAACATAGAGAGATCATATCAAAGGCAAATTTACAACAAGTTCATCCAATACCAGGCCCAAGTGCCTCTCAAGGTAGAGGATTACTGAGTGAGATTGGTCTATGGGCGTAAGAATTGGAAGTATCACAGATTATGAGGATATATATATATTTTTTACTAATGTTCCCACAAAACAAGGCAAAAGAACCCCTTAAAGTAGATTGTTAAATGGCAAGAAGTGAAGTTCACGTGCCTATACAAGAAAGATAACACATAACCCTAGACTTGAAGATGTCAAGATTTTAGTGACTGGGGAAACACCCTGTTCCACAAAGCGGCAGTTATTGAAAAGAAGCTGTCCTATTGGAACATTCTTCTTACTAATGGAATACGGGGGCAATGGGGAAGATTCATCCCTGTGTAGGCGGCATGACTGGTCCCATTTGTAAGATTCAGTGTAGTGGAACCAATGAATTTAGATCGTCAGAATATTGTTAAATGGCATCCGTCGTCAGGCAGGTCAAAAAGCACCGCGAACCCCAATCAGGAAACAAACTGGAATTGAAAAGATTGAAATTGGAAAAAAATTTACCCAACGAAAATTAGAGGAAGACTATGCCGAGAACAGTCCTCGTCGGGGGCCCTCTATATTCATTAAAAGAAAATCCCACAAAAAGAACAATAAATAAATGGTCTAGGGAGGAGTATATAGAAGTAATGATAACATTTTACACCGATACGATAAATCCGACAACGACAGCAACGACCAAAACCGCCTATAATATCTGGCAAGAAAAACAAAAAGATTAAACCTTGAAGCCAACAAACTAGCCAACGTCATGCGTGACATCATCAGGAAAAAGAAGAATACCTGACATAGAACTCGAAAGCATCAGAGAAAACATCAAATATAGATTAATACATTACAAACCAAAATAAACTCTTAAACAAGAGAAATAAAATAACGGGTAAATGTAGGCATATAAACAAATATTTACTTTGACATCTAAGCACTAACTAAAAATAAACAAATAGATATAAATGAAATAAATATAATACAAAGTATAAATACATAAATAAAAGAAACAAATATAATATAAATTTATTATTAAATTAATAAACATTAAAATTATTTAATTAATAAACAAATAAACGAACAAATATTAAAGTACACACCTATTTGTGTGTGTACATTTACATGTGTATACACACACTCACATACACACAAACAACAAAAAATGCACACAATTAATACCTCAATATTTAACACCAAGGCAAAAACAAATAAACTTGTAATCATTAAAGAGAAAGAAAAATGGAACATTAAATAAACGATAAACGTTAATATGATATAAACATACACTTATTTTAGTTTAATTATATATACAATATATGACACTTATATATACGTGCGTGTGTGCAGTGTGTGTGCGGTATTTGATTAAGTGGGAAGGAGTATGTACTATATATATATATATATATATATATATATATATATATATATATATATATATACTCGACTCTCCCATCGACTCGACGTATGAGGGTCAAGCAGATCAGTTCCTATGAAAACCGACAGCCCGACAACAGCACATGAGATTTGATTATAATGGTGAAGGTTTCGTGCAGGACCAGCCACACTTTTTGAAGGGCCGAATACAGAGACCTGGTGCACTACGTGCCACAGGGTCCCAAAACGACCATCCGCAGGTTTTGAATTCAGAGTTGTCCTTCTCCTAGACCAGTTGCCATCCAAGGCTATAGAACCCAGTCTGTCCTGCTATTTAGCCATAGCTGGAGGGAGAAGAAGAGGAGGATTCACACCTTTCCCAAGGGTATTAGCATATAAGTGAATGTAATGGATTCGACTGGAATTCGAACTCGGCTCTCCAATTCCTCATATATATATATATATATATATATATATATATTGAATAAAAGACAGACGGGCTGTCGGTTTCCTAGGAACTGATCTGCTTGACCTTCATACGTCGAATTCAACGGGAGTGTCGAGTATATATATATATATATATACACACACACACACACACACATATATATATATATATATATATATATATATATATATATATATATAGTTTATACAAATTTAGGTAATCCGTATGGGTAGACCTGAGGGAGGATGATATCAGAGAGCTCAATGTGAAATTCAGAGCAGATATGTTTGAATAAAAGACAGACTACGTTAAGATTCCATGTAATAAGCTATTTCACCATAACCCCTTTAACAGGATTCTGGATCATCAGAATTTTACTTCCAAAACTCACCGAATTTCAAATTAATTTCTTCGTAGATTGTTTTAAAATTTAGATATTTATCAAACCCTAACCTCCCAAATATGCACGTTAAAGTAACGCGAACTGACAGCGTCTAAGAATTTGAATGAAACCTGTCGTGTAATTTATTGGGGTTATTGTAACGTCTTCCTTTAATGTAGTCCTTATCGCTTACCCCTTAACCACCTTTATCTAGAGACGAGACGCGTTAAATTTGAACAACATCCAGCCGACACACTGGGGTAAAAATAGGAAACTAAAATGATACATATGACACACTCATATCCTCTCTCCCACCTCACTTCCTCACTTCGTTAACTTTGCGTATACTTGATGAGGTCCGTAAAAAAAAACGAATGAATTTCTTTTCATTTTTCATTTCAGCTTTTGGAAGTAAAGTCTGATGATCAGAACCCTGTTAAAGGGGTTATGGTGAAATAGCTTATTACATGGAATCTTAACGTGGTCTGTCTTTATTCAAACATATCTGCTCTGAATTTCACATTGAGCTCTCTGGATATCATCCTCCTCAGGTCTACCCATACGGATTACCTAAATTTGCATAAAAATATATATATATATATATATATATATATATATATATATATATATATATATACCCCACTCTCCGTTGAATTCGACGTATGAAGGTCAAGCAGATCAGTTCCTAGGAAAACGACAGCCCGACAACAGCACATGAGATTTGATTATAGTGGTGAAGGTTTCGTGCAGGACCATCCACACTTTTTGAAGGGCTGAATATAGAGACCTGGTACAGAGGGTCGTTGGGGAACCTTGTGGCAGATGTATTTGTACATGTACCCGTGTCTATGCGAGATCTAGGTTTCGCGTGTATATATAAACGCACAGATACATATTACCCTTAATTTATTAATCAATCATTCAACTAATTTACTTAGATTTAATTGGTCTTAAGGTTAAATCTCCCATAATTTATTAATAACATTAAACCCTTATGGTCTAAATACTATTTACTGTAAGTCCCAGGAAAAACGCACTTGTTGCTAGCATACCCGTAGTGGGAACTGACATTTAGTTACAAACAACGAAAGGCTCTGGCTATAAATAAACTCTCACCCCAGACCACTACCCACATAATGAGATACCTCATGCCCTCCCCCAGACGCCAACATAAGCCCCTTATCATAAACAAGTCGTCTCTCGCAGGAGAACTGATATTGAATATAAATTCATATCCCTACTTAGAGACAAACACTTGAGAGCTGAAGACAGCTGGGTTCAGACTAGCTTAAAATAGACGATACTCATCTTGAGGTAATTTTTTTGCTGTAAAATACATACATACATACATACATACATATATATATATATATATATATATATATATTATATATATATATATATATATATATATATAGAGAGAGAGAGAGAGAGAGAGACAGACAGACAGACAGACAGAGAGATAGATAGAAGGATATATACATATGAACAAAGTGGCATAGATAGATAGATAGATAGATAGATATGAACAAAGTGAGATAGATAGATAGATAGATAGATAGATAGATATGGGTATGGAGAAAAACATACTAATTTCACTTTATGGTTACTGAATTCTAGCGCTTAGTATATCTAGTTTTATTATCGTCAAATGGTTTGTCCATTTCCTAAATGGCACTGATTTGCTTAAAATATCAATGATCGTTTTATGGTCGGTGGATTTTCTGTCGTCGTACCAGTGGTTGTATGAAGTCTTAGTGTATGGTTTAAACAGGCCATTAGTCAGGTCAAATGTGACGTCAAGGAAATTGATAAAATTAGAGTTAGTATTGGTGGTAATGTTTATTTTATGGTCAATTTCCTAAATATATATTTTTTTAATTCTTCGTCTTTCGGACGCAAAAAATTAGAATGATGACATAAATTATAAAAACTTAATTATAATATTTTAGACAACAATAATTAAATAAACAAGTCTAAAATGACAAATTTAAATCATCACCACGAGAATCCGAATTTCATAACGTTTTAAAGGTCAGTCCTTATTTCGCACCTGACGATTGCACGCTTGCATGAAATTCCGAGTTGTGCTACCGACAATCGATATCACGTACAATCAATATATATATATATATATATATATATATATATATATATATATATATATATCAGAGGTGACAGGCGGTTTCGTGCTGGACGCAATCGCAGCCTAACAATAGCGTCTAGCATGAAACAGCCTGTCGCCTCTTTAATGTTCACTTTTATATCTATATTTACATACGCTCTATCTCTTTTCGTGTTTCGTCCTCTGCGGGACATTATCAAGGCAAATATATAGATTTATTTATTTTGTGTTCATATACAGGAGCAACGGTGTCATTGCAAGGCTTTTGCGTTTAAGAACGTTCATGAATATTAATTAGGTGGTTGAAAGGCCAGTCGAAAAATGTAGAATTCAAACTCTGGTAAGACAAAAGTTAGCAAGTAATATTTAAAAATATATATATATATATATATATATATATATATATATATATATATATTTTATAATAATAGTACATTATTTGAATTCTGATCAAATTGTTATGTTCTGGGATGGACGTATATGCTATTCATTATCTTTCTGTATATGATCACATATATATATATATATATATATATATATATATATATATATATATGAAGATATATAGTCTTAAGATGTGCTATATTTATGAGATAAAGTGCTCAATATCAGAGATAGGCGTGTGTAAATATAAAATTGAACATAGAAGTCAACACTTAGAGGCGACAGTCTGTTTCATGCTAGGTGCAATCGTCAGGCCACAAGTGTTATATATATATATATATATATATATATATATATATATATATATATATATATATCTCGCTCACTTTTGTTTTACCAGAATTTGAATTATTGCACTTTGTGTAGTCCACATGTTTCACTATTTACATTATTCGGATTATTGTATTGTATCTTTGTCGCCATATTTATCACAACGTTTCGGCCGTTGTACGCTCCGGCCTTCTTCAGCTAGTTGGAATGTAGAACTTAACCTTTTATTTCGCTCACTGGAGTAGACAGTTCTAGTTCCACGTGCCATGTGTAATGGATATCAGTTATCAGTTATCTCCTGTTAACTCCCTTCTCCAAGTTCTCCACTGCCTTAACCGGGTATTGAACTCACTGAACTCACCTTTGGGTCCTGTCACTGGATCTAACTAACGTCTTTATCCAGTGCCATGTGCCCTTGAGGGCATGAATTTTCCCAAACTTAAAAGTGGCTGTTCGGATTTCAATTCTCGAGAGAGGATGTTCTCTGCTGATGAATCCCAAATATAGGATGAAATGGCCGTCCAGTACTTTCTGCATTCTGTTGAGGATTCTTTTAGACTCGATGAATTACTTAATTATAATTGTCACAAGTCATCCTAATTTCTATCACGTATATATATATATATATATATATATATATATATATATATATATATATACTATGAGTTATTTACAGTTTTCAAAGAACACAAATCTGTAGTAAACGAAACATTTGAAGGAAGTATTTGTTATTGCTTTTTCTTTAACGCATTGAACATTACCTTTTATTGAACGCAACTTCGTTTGTTTTTTCTTAACAAGTACTTCGAGTCGGCCTGTAACCTTCAGGAAATAAACGAGTAAACAAGTTCTGGACCACAAACCACGCTTTTTTCCGGGATCAAAATCTGTGAACAGTTTTTCCTCAGCTGATGTATTCTGTCCGATCATTTGATACTTGTGTGGCCTTCTCCGTCGGGTTCTATCTCTTAGCTTATACTCCTAACAATGGCGGGATTTTTCCAGTGAAAATTTAATTGGCTTTCACGAAAAGCATTTATAGACGCCGCTCAAAGCAGCATTTTTTTTCTCTCTCAGACAATAGAATTTTCTTATCTCCTCTTGCGCTATTTTCAAACAAACCTCATCACGTTCACCCTAAGAAACTTAGATAAAAAAAGGCTTTTTTTTTATATAATTCAATAAACAGGTCGTCAAATACGCAAAGAAGCAAATTTTAACATGTTTTTTTTATTTTTTTAATGTATACTTTCACTTGTCTTCAATAAACCCTGAACTGAAACACTTCAATTAGTCAAGATTCGAATGGTTTTAAGTTTGCAATAGCGGTACAATTTGAATTGACTTAAACAAACGGGCATTGTCTTTCCGAATGTCATTTTTGAAATAGGACTTGCCACCATGATGCGTCCCAAATTAAGTTGTGTCGTCTGCTGATTGATTGTCAATCTGTTTAATTGATAT
Organism: Acanthosepion pharaonis; assembly: GCA_903632075.3. Taxonomy (NCBI): domain Eukaryota; kingdom Metazoa; phylum Mollusca; class Cephalopoda; order Sepiida; family Sepiidae; genus Acanthosepion; species Acanthosepion pharaonis. The sequence continues at coordinate 738,987 of CAHIKZ030005542.1, forward strand.
CATTTTTTTCTTTGGACAAACAATTGTTGGCTTAGACGATAAAAGATTTCAGGAAAAAAAAACATTTTGCTGCTTGACAAAATGGCGGCATTCGTAGATTGAAGGGATTTAAATCCTTCATAATACACATGTACTTCCGATTGCAAGCACACACATACATACACAGAGAATCAAAGTTATATAGATAAACGTATGCACATACACAATCACACGCGTACACAGACTAACATAAACATATTGATTAGCATACGCATAAATTTACGTGCACACACGAATTCACACACGAACTCATATATTCAAATACCTAAACACACGCATATACAAAACGACACACAAATATTCTCACAGCTGGGCATACAGACTCACACACAGGTGGGCATATACGCAGGAGGAGACACATACTTACACGCAAACACACATACACATTTGGACATACGTAGAAATACACACACAGAGACTCACGTACACACGAACTCACACATGCATACGTACGTAAACACACCCGACCTCACACACACGCATAAACAATTAAACTACCGGAGACGCTTAGACACAGGCACAAACTCACGCACTCAGACGCAGACACATACACAGAAATATATTTTCGATTCTTCAAGAAATAATGATGTGCATGCAATTGAGAATAGAGGTCTTCGTGAGTAAAGATTTTAGTTACGTTTTTTATTTCTCTCTGAATATCTCATTCACAATCACTTTTCTCTCTCTCTCTCTCTCTCTCTCACACACGTGCACACGCACAAATACACACACACACACACATATATATATATAAATATATATATATATATATATATATATATATATAACAGAAATTAATGTAGATGTCTTTACATACCTTTACCAAGATGTAGACATTATCTATCTATCTATCTATCTATCTATCTATCTATCTATCTATCTCTCTCTCTATATATATATATATATATATATATATATATATAATATATATATATATATATACCAATCTATCTATGTATCTGTCCCATGCTCTATCTATTCATGCCTATCTATCTATCTATCTATCTATCTATCTATCGCAGTCTATTCATATCTATCTATCTATCTATCTATCTATCTATCTATCTATCTATCTATCTGTCTAAGATTTTGTGTTTATTTATTTCTGTATCATATAATCATAAGATGTATTTATGCCCAAGAATAGAAGTACTCGTAAATATGAACCTTAAATTTACAACTTTGTTAATATGGCGTTATATTGTGTCTGTATGATTTATTTTTCTCTGTCTGTATCTGTGTGTGCGCACGCGCATCTGTGTGATTATTTATGAACTACCATCCATATTCTGCGTCGGTATCTGCGCAGAAATTTACACACACATACACACACACACAAAGACATATATATATATATATATATATATAATCTTCTCTGTCGTCAATTATATGTGTGATAGGATCTCTTTTTCTCTCTCTCTCTCTCACTATATATATATATATATATATATATATATATATATATATATATGTATGTATCTATGCATTTAATAATCTGAGAAATTCACATTTGTAGAGGTCTGCGCAAATTGCCTGCGCATTGTTGTGCGCATGCGTGAGAAAACATTTGCATCTTGGTTTGCTTGTACGTGAATATGGCCGTTATTATTATTATATGTCTTAATAGACTCGTCCTAGTCCTGCGTCACGCGATCTTATAACAGAATGAATGCGGTAACAATTTTAGCATAAATAGATTTATAAAATAAGAAATAATTACAAAACCTGAGAATCATATTCAATTAAATGAACGATAAAAGCTTACTGGATTCTACTTTGCGTGTTTTCATACAAATTGAATTAAGATTATTTTTCCTGTAGCCTTTTTCTCCTTTTTTTTATTTGTTAAAGCTATGTGAGGATTTCTTCTGCTATTTCAGGAGGGATACCGTTTTTGTTTTGTTTTTTACTTCAGCTGGAATACATTTCCCTTTCTGTTAAAACTGCATTTCTTCTTCTTTTTCTTTTCTTTTCCTTCCCTCTCTGTTTGCCTCTTCATTTTCTTTTCTCTTCCCAAATATCTAATTCAGAGACCATTTCTTTCTTTCTAAACACATTTTTTCATAAACATTTATTCAACTAAGTATAGTCTGGCATAAGGCTACTTACGAGAGTCTTATTCACGACACTGTGTGTATAGGTAAAGTTTTCTAAAAAAACTCACACGAAAGGAATAATTCGTTGTATTTATATCAATATTAGTAAACGTAGTTTAGTTTACCACAAAACGGCTGTAGTGGCGCTCCTTATTAGGATCCAATTCTCTACTCAACATTACATACAATATGCATAAACACTGATTTGTAAAGAATTACTTTATTCCTAAATATGTAATTGTTTTATATATATTATTTACAGTCAGTCTAAAGTCCTCATCTTTGTCTATATTTCTGAGATGAGCTTTTATGTACACTATTTTTATTGCAATATGAACACTGCTAAAAAATTTGGTTGCTGAAGACATTAGTTTTATAATACCCAGAAATTCATACACAGATGTCCTCAAGGACACATGAATAAAGACGTTGGTTAGATCCAGTGACAGGTCCCAAAACTCTAATACCCGGTTAAGGCAGTGGAGAACTTGGAGAGGGGAGATAACTGATATCCATTAAACATGAAACTAGAACAATCTACCCCAGTGAGTGAAATAAAGGGTTCAGTTCGACATTCCAAACACCTGAAGAAAGCCAGAGCGCACAACGGCTGAAACGTAATAAATATGGTGACAAAGATGAGGACAATAGTCCGAATAATGTAAATAATGTCCTCATCTTTGTTGTTAATATTACGAAGTTTCAGATTTCGGCTTCAGGGAATTTAGAATTGAGCCCTTTATTTAATCTACGAGGATAGATTATTCTTGTTCTGCTCTCCATATCTAGCGATATCTCATCTTGTTCTTTTTTTTAGTATTGTCCAATTATTGTTTTATATTGATTCTGAGTCTCTCCCTACCCTACCCGGAGATTGAACTCACATTTCCGAGCAGACACTTTCAGAGACTAGTTTATTGTCCCATAGGACAAACATGAACCGAGAACTTAAAGCCTAAGACCAAACACTTTCTCTCTCTGCTGCTGATGCTGGTGGTTGTGGTAGTGCCCCCCCCCCTTTGAATATATTGTGTACTTTAACAATCTTATCTTCAAAAAATTGTGGAGCGCCCATTAAAAACCGGACCTTTTTTTAACCTACTCCACGTTTACTAAACAAGCATTGCTAAGTATGTCTCTGAGGCAAGTGCTCATAAAAATTCTATCAGTTTCCGACAGTGGACCTCTTAGTGGCTACCGACTTCATTAGCAAACGTATGTAGAGAATATTAAGTTTAATCTTTCTCGGTGCAAAATCAAAGCCGAACAAAATGGAGTTCAAACTCAATTCGTGAGCAAAGGACTTCCGACTCGAGAGGAATATCATCCGTCTAGAGCAGGGGTATCAAATCCATTTTAGTCCACGGGCCACATATCAACTCAATTTGAGCTCAACCGGGACGAACCAGTGAAAACATGGCAGAAGAACCTATAAATAACAATTTAAACTTTTTGCTTTTTCGTAAAAAGAATAGTGCATTCTGAAAATGTTCTTGTTTAAAAAACATTTGTTTTTTTGTAAACCGTTGAACAAGTGAAAGTGAGAACTGTTAAAGAAAACTGAATTATCACGCAACCTTGTAAACAATTTATAAATTAAAAAGAAAAGCATTTAAAAACACTTTATTATGTTTATCATTTATTTTCAATATGTTCCTGAAACTTGGCATCTTTTTTCCTTTACAAGTGCATCCATCTCAGGCGTCAAATCCTGTGTAGTAGCCATTTTCAGTCTATGTGAGCCTTGAGCGCAGCTTTGTTTTATTGATACTCATTACAGAGAAACCTTGTTCACAAAGGTAGGTAGTTCCGATCATAGACAAGGGCTGTCAATTTGGGATACTTTACCAAGTGATACTAATAAAATGGGTCCAATCTCACCGATGTAAATTTGTTCTTCAAATCTGAATCACACTGCAAGTCAATCATTTCAAGTTGGATGATGACGGACAGATCAGAGACGTTGACTGTAAATGGCAAGCGAAAAACTGTGAAATCAGTTTCAAGTTCATCAAAAATCTGAAACCGTTGCCCAAACTCTCACAGCAATCTCGTGATATTAACTTTGTACCGATTCATGTCAACATTATCTGCAGTCGCAACTATATCTTTTTAGACAAAGATAATGAACAGTGTCACCCGGTGGCAGTTGTGTCTTCCATAAAATTGGCGCCAACTTGAACGCGCGTATGCTTTTAAAATATTGTGTGACAACGTTTTACGATCTTACTGCATTTTGTTCAGATTATTCAAGTGCTTTGTAATGTCCACAATAAATGATAAATCCTGCTGCCATTCTGCTGATTGAAATTCTAACAGTGGTTTGCCATTTTCTCCATGAATTGTTCAATTTCTTCTCGTAGATTAAACAAACGCTTGAACACAGCACCTTGGCTTAACCACGTTAACTCGGTATCATATTGCAAGACATAGGTAACGCCTATATAACTAAGAAATTTATCAAACTTTAATTCGGATGAAATAAACAGTTCGGACAACCAACTCCGTGACTTGATCTATTTTAACGACTTGCAACCCAATGCCTGCTGGTGTAAAATGCAGTGATATATCCAGAAATCACGTCATCCATTTTCTGTTTGTACTTTTTCTCTGAACTTCGTCACAACACCTGCTTTTTTAAATCTTTCCTTGATCGCCATCTATAGCCACACTGACAGCAAGGACCCAGTCCACTCCGATCCTATCCAGCGAGAGAGATGAAAATGTCATTTGCTGTCCGTCATAGGCATCAACCCCTTGGTAACGGTCTAAGTTTCGTCTATACTACGAATGACGATGGCCAGTTGCGCAACATCCGTATGGTCCGTGCTCTCGTCATTGCAACAGAAAATGCAATAAATGACTTGACTTTGTGCCTCAGTTGCCTGAACAAATCTGCAGAAAAATCTGAAATCCTATTATCCTTAGTGCTTTTCGTCAGGCTAATGTTGGCAAATGTATGTCGCTTCTCAGGGCATACAATTTCTGCAGCTTTCAGTATGCATGTTTTCACGAACTTACCCTCACGGTACGGCTTTGTAGCTAATGCTATTTCTCTAGCAACAAGGCAGGTAGATTTTATTGCTGTCTGACTGGCTGATATCTCCGCTTTGGCTTAAAGCAGACTGTTCTTTCTTCAGATCCGCTAACAATTTATTTACCTTCTCTCTTCTCATTTGTCCTTGAAAGTTATTGTATATGTCGGCATGATGAGTTGTATAGTGGCGCTGAATGTTATATTCTTTGAGCACTGAAAGCTGCTGTAAACATAACAAGCACACAGGTTTCCCATTCACTCTCCACCCTACGAGTAAATAAGAAGAGGACCATTTTTCTTAAAATGATCTACAATCTGTATCCATTTTTCTCCTTTTTGACAGACATTTAGGTTAAGGAAAACAGCAAAATGTTGACCTAAAATAATAAAACACATTTTTAGACATTGAATTAATTAAAAAAAAAAAAAAGGAAGTACATATTTAATACAGCTTTTACCCTATTCAAACTCATCTCGCGGGCCGGATGAAACCTTGCAGCGGGTCAGTTCAGGCCCGCAGGCCGTGTGTTTGACATTCTTCGTCTAAAGTCTCGACAAACACACACGCACACACACATAACACACACAAACACACAAACGAATACGCGCACAGAAACACACACACACATATATATATTAATAATAATAATAATAATAATACATTTTTTTTCTCAGGAATAACACAACTATGTACCACCGGGGAGGAAAAATATATATTTATTATTAATATATATATTATTCTACATCGAGCACTATTTTATTAGCAACAACACTCAGTGTGCGATATATATATATATATATATATATATATATATATATATATATATAATTACATGAATCATTCATACAAAAAACAAATATAGAGGTTAATGATTTAAATGGCGAGAATACATCTTCGCAAACAATTTCAATAAGGTACACTAACCCCGAATCTATATTTGTTTTTGTATGAATGATCCATGTAATTATAAATTGAACTGCACCTATAATCGATATATATATATATATATATATATATATATATATATATATATATATATATATATTTTAAATTTGGTATAATTATGGGTGAAGTGTGAATAATATCTGGGATAAAGCGTTTATACATAGAGATAGTGTGGTCATAGCTGTCAATATTACCTTGTGACTGTCTAAAGATCACTATAAACAAACAAAAAAATTAATGCCTAATTTTGAAATGTAAAAGCGAAGACATATTCATACGACGCTACCTAAAGCGACTTCATGATTCAAAAAGATTAACAACTAATAACCCTAACTTTATCCGTTTTGGCTGATTTCTTTTATTCGATAATAAACGAAGTCAGCGAAAATGGATACCAGCAGAACATTGTGGAGTCTAGCAATTGAGTTAATGCTGTTACATTATGCCAGACCGAAGCCAACAGTGAAACAAAAATGTCCTGTCTATTTGCGTATACTTTGAATTCGCGATATGAGTAATAAGTATAGCTAGTGAGATGTATGTGCAGGTGAAAAATGTTATCTGTCAGCCAATCCATGGATTATCTTTATTGACCGATAAATGTTCAAACCGTTCCCGAAAGATGTTGTACCTCCCCATCATATTTGTTCGATAATTTACTAATTCAAATCCTTAACCAATTCAAATATTTACAGACACATCACGTTGAACCACCGATCCCCGTAAGATAACTGAGGTTAAGCAACGTCGAGCCTTGTCCGTACCAAGATGGGTGAATACTTGGGATTACCATTTTTATGTTTATACATTCTTTTTATAGATACAAATATTTAAGTAAATGCATTTCATAATGTGTGACGTCATTTGTTTATATTTGGATAAGCTTTGAGAAGATATGAATGTACGTGAGAGATTCATGGAAGATTGTAGTTTAAAAGCAGTAAAATCGACATTGTTAAACGGACGATCCTCTGTGGCCCAATCGGTTATGCATGTCAGGCTATATGTATACAGGTTCGATTCCTGTCGGAGAACGAAAACTTTCTATGAAAGTTTCTCGGACATTCAGGCCGGTAAATGTTATTAATACTGTTTATTATAAAACAGAGCATTTACTTAAATATTTGTATCTATAAAAAAGAATGTAAAAACATAAAATGTCTTATATATATATATATATATATATATATATATATATATATATATATATATATATATATTAATGCATGTTTCATTAAATAATATAGGCAAGTTTTTGTCTATTTTAAGTAAAGTACCTTTAATATTGTCTGATAAGCTTAATAACATTATAATTGAAAGACGAAAGGAAAACACCCTATTGATACATGTTTAAATCCAATCTAAGCTTTCGGCTTACATACGTTTCAATATATCAATCGATACACGGACGAAACAATAATAATATTCTGTTTTTGTTGCATGAAAAATTTCAAACCAACGACTAACTGGTGTATACGAGACGCGGAACCGAAAATCGTGTCGCAGCTCGTGACGTCACACGAGAGTGAAAACGAGAAGTATTAAGTATGGGAAGCTGTTGGTATAAACCAATGGCTTCTGTTATCAATTATAGGCATTTAAGAATATTTGTGGAGATTTCATAGTTTATTTTGTTCAGGTTAGGTTTCAACTGTTTTATGTATAAAGCTTCAATAATTTTTAATTTTTATTTATTGTTTTCATGTTTAAGTATAGTTGTGTTTTCAACGAGGATTTTATGTAATGAAACATGCATTAATGAAAAATTGCTGCCTAAATATACATAATATATATAATTATTATTTATAAAAAAATTATGACATAAGTATGTTATAAAATCACTACAAAAATAGCCATTTTGTTTTAACACTCTCGGTGTCTTATCAAGTGATGATGTTGAAGATAAAAATAAGATAAGATTTTACCTTCAACATCATCTTGATAAGACACTGCGGGTGTTGAAACAAAATGGCTATTTTTGTAGTAATTTTATAACATACTTATGTTATAATTTTTTTATAAATAATAATTATATCTGCTCTACTTTCTATTGAGCACACTTTTAAGAATAGTAATTGTTGGTTATTGAATTCATTCCGTATATACCAATTATATACTTATATATATATATATATATATATATATATATATATATATATATATATATATATATATATATATATGTATATATATATATATAAGCAAATATATGGATATAGATCCGACAGTATGAAGAAAAAATATACGGAAAAAACAAACAAAAATCCTTATATACAATTATGCCGTTTTAATGTTAATATAATGTCAACGTCGGACGTTTCGGTCTAATAGACCATCTTCAGGACATATTCATAAAACAAGACTAATCCAAACAGATAACTGAATTTTTTTATAAGATCAGCGTTCCGTTTTAATATGATCACGTCGTCGTCACGTATATATATATATATATATATATATATAATACTAAAAAGAAAAATAGTAAGCAAGACTAGAGTCAAGCCAATGCTTGTATATTATTTTAAATGTTCTAAATATTCTCACTGTTAGTATTGTTTTCTGCGTGTGACACTTGTATATATGTATTAGTTTTGTGTACGTATTAGTATTATAAAAGTCTCTCTGAGAAGAAAGTATTTTTGTCATTAGTTTTCCTTTCAACCATTCCATTCCGTCCTGTCCGTGAACTACGATGTTCTTATATCATGATCATAACAATGTCAATCAGGGGAGAAATCTAAATGGTAAAATAAATCTTTTTTCCGACCTCTCGATACAACATTTTTTTCTTCAAAGATTTTTTGTTTCTGTTTTATTTTTTGCCTTTTACATTTTTTTTTTTTAAAAAAAAAGACAAATCCGTCTGTACACCTTCGCTTGAAGTTTTCAAAAAACTCGAAACATTTTCCTCTGAGCACATTTTTGGTAAATTCTTCGGTCATAAAAACAGAGATACTTTTAAATGCATCCGAACCTTCGATAAACCGCATATACAATCCGTAGAGGAAAATTACAAACTTCATGATGACAATCCTATGAGTGAAGCCAATGAGAAAATTTCGTCCGGAAACAGCAGTTTATGGATAAGCATTTTGGAATTGAAAAAAAGTACGTTAAATCTGATATATCGATTCATTTTTCCATTTTAAAATTCGCTTTGGAAAAAAATCAAACAAATTAAACACAAATGCAAACAAGGATTCTAATTTTCGTATATCAATATAAATCCATTTGGCGAAATTCTAATTCTTGCAAAAATTCAATTAAAACAAAAACTTTAAAGTCTATTTGATGATAATCAAACTTTAATTAAAAATATCAGTTGCATGGAAGATGTAATAGGAAAAAAGAAAAAAAGAAAATGTAATACAATGGAGTTTACGAAAAGAAAAGTGTATTTTGATAAAATGCAGAATTAGAGAAAAAAAACACCTTATTTACGAATGAAAATTTGATTTTGATAAAAATTTTGATTGAACCTAATTTGTAACTTTGATAAAAATCTTAGTTTTAACTAAAAATACTCACTTCAAAAAGGCGACGCGTGCGCCGGAATATACTGTCGATAAAATGCAAATAGTTATAATAATAAAATGGCTGTATTTCTGAATAGCGAACTCATACAGACACACATATATTATTGTGCGTGTATGTATAGGTGTATCTCATTTTATTCATTACATACACATACTAGCAGACGTGGGCATATCGAAGAGGTGTCATGGTTAGCATGGCAACTGGGTAGTGAGTTTGGCCTTCACTTGATGTTCCATACTTTAGGCCTTGTGCCAAATCAAAGGTACGCTTAAAAAATCACCACACGAGAAATTGTGGGCACCTCGACGTGGTATGATACCTAGCAAGCTTGTCTCGCTAGAGACATTAAGATTGAATAGTGAGTTCGATCCATAAATTAGGGCTTCTGTCACGTTTAAGCTAAACTTAGAATATATATATATATATATATATATATATATATATATATATATATATATATATATGGGTTGGCAGTTAACACTGTTTCAGTCCAGATATATATTTCATTCTGAAAATCAAAAAATGTAATAAAAAAAGTAGACAAACCCCGTGTGTTTAATTTTATAAATGTCTTTTGGTTGAATTCTTGCTACAAAAATGCATATATGTGTGTGTGAGTGTGTCTGTGTGTGTCTGTGTGTGTCTATTTCTTTTTTTTAATATATACAGGGCGTCCGGGCAGCTCAAGGCCGTGTAATGGTTAACAAGTTTGTCTCGCTTGTATCAATTACGACTGAGTAGTGAGTTCGATCCTCACTGGGTGCCCTCTTACATTCGGCCTTGTGCCACATCTAAGCTACGCTTGGAAAATCACTATACACAGGGCGTCCATAAAGTTTGTGTGCACTTTAAAAAATTATAACCTTATTTGTATTTGCAATAGAAATAATCTGCAAAAAATGTTATAATACGATGTTTCAACAAGATGGAACTCCTTGTCACTTTGCTCTGTGTGTTTCTAAATCAGGAATTTCCTAACAGATGGATCGGAAAGGGTGGACCATTTTATTGGCCTCCATGTTCGCCAGATTTGACTCCATTAGATCTTTTTTATGGGGACATGTGAAAACAATTGCGTATGCAACCAATTCTAGTTCATTTGAAAGCTAAAATAACTAATGTGATTTCAGGCATCACTGTAAATCAATTGGCAACTATTTTCCGTGAACTGCAAAATCGTATTACCCTTCGTATTGCTAATGATGGAGGACATGTGGAAACTTAAATAAAATTTCAATAAAATCATAAAAAATATAGATTTACTTCTTTCTAATCACTTTTGCAAATTATTTCTATCGCAAATAAAAATAAAGTTATAAATTTTTTAAACTGCACACGAACTTTATGGACACCCTGTAT
>CAHIKZ030005542.1:755000-760000 GCA_903632075.3 Acanthosepion pharaonis
TTTTTTTGCGAGAGGATTGAACCGCCATGCATTCAGGCGATTTGGGAGAAAGAAAGAGAAAACGAAGAAGAAGGAGAGGAAAAAGTAATACGAGACGGGTCATAGGCGAACACACACACACACACACACACACGGCTTAAGAGACGGGAATAGGAAAGGGGTTATTATTGATAGGTATCAAATGTCGAAAATATCTAGGTCACCTACAAACAAGCGTTGACCGATTTCCGCTTATCCGCGAAAAATGGAATTGTGTTATCAATAGATGTCACCAAAAGAAGAAATCCATTTTGAAAACGTTAGATTTTGATAATGAACAAAACGCAAATGTAACTTGCAGTCTTGACTGAGTATGGAAAATTAAAATCCCACACAAGTAGCTTTCACTGGCTAAGTTTTTCTTTTGACATAATAGACTTTTGCCCTGCGATAATAAAAATTTTGTTATCAACACATGAGCCGAAGGAAACTGACATGTTTTTATTTCTGCTTTGGAGACGCCAAATTGGCTGGAAACTTGGAGAAAATTCCTTTCTTAGACCATGTGAGATAATCCAGCTCTCCAGTGAATTGGCGATAAACTGCTTGACAAACGCCACGTGTTGAAACCGAGAGTTGTCACATCAACCGCTCATGATAACGGCGATTTAATTAATTTTTTTTAGTTAAGCAAGGTATTTCTTTTCCAAAACAAAGCCACGGGTTGTTCACGCCCGACTAAGACATCATTGGCCAAGTGGATCACATGACGCACGAAGGAGGAGGAAAGATACCCGACCAGGACCTCATTGGCCGAGAGTGGTCACGTGACGCACGAAGAAAATCAGTCGACGGCCCCATCCAGAGTATAAGTATGAGAAGCCGCTACGAGGAAGTGGGGAGGGCAGTTCACGCCCTCAGAAGCATGGTGAGAGAGTGGGGTGAGAAAAGAGTTACCAAAAATGGAAAAGAGTGGAAAATCCCTAACCAGAAATAAGAAGGGTGGATACCTATTTAGAATTATCGAAGAACCCCTGGCGCCGACAGACCCACCCCAGTTTTGACGGCGTCAATATAAACGAAGCCCCACCAGACAGAAATCAGTTCAGCCCCGGGCGGCAGGCAGATTCGTTCGCCCCAAGCGGGCAGAAGAGGCCAGTTCGTTTGGCCCTGAGTGCCGAGTTCGTTCGACCCAGGCGGGCAGAGAAGACAGAAGTTCGTCGGACTCTGGCAGGCAGAGTTAGTTCAGCCCCGGACGGCAGAGAGAAGAGTGCCCAGTGTTGAAACCGCCTCAAGATAGCTGACCAGATTCAAGCAAAATTTTGGACTCTTCTGCAACCAAGAACAAGTAGTTTGAAGAGCGACTTAGAACCAGACCACAGAAATAAGTTTTTCGACTTTCGTCCAAAGACACACCGAAACACAAATTTCTTAGAGAGTAGACAACTTGAAGCGTTAAAATTCGCCTAGCGAAAGCGTCGTGCCACAATCCACAGAACGGGTCGGGAGGTAGACATAGTCCTATGTACCGAACAACTAGACATAAAAAGTTTGTTACCTTTTTCTTTGATACTTTGAAATTTGTGAGTTTTCATTTTATTTTCTTTTATACATATTTGTGTGTTATCACCCCCGTTGAACTCAGCTTGCATTACGGCCCCAACCCCTGTTTGATCTCGTTTGTCTAAGATCAATTCACAACGTGGGTAGGCAGCCTGCAGATCGGTGCAGTTACCCTGGTAACCAGGCGTTGGAAGCAGGTTGGGAACGGCGAGGCTGGTATCAATCTAACCAGATTCCTACCCGAATCACCAAAGGGTTAGAACGTCACGTTTGGAGCAGCGACACCCGGACGGAGCAGCGTGGAGCAAACAGCTGACGCCGCGGCGAAGAAGTCACATTATTAAAGCTTCCATAATTTTTAGTCTTTTTTGCAGGTCGATGCAGTTAAGTTTTCTACTAGTATGTTCCTAATTGAGTTGGGTAAATTTGTGTGTGTGTTTAAATGGGTTCTAACGAAGCTGTGCTCACATAGGTGTAACGTGAGACGTCTGGATAAGCATGTGGTTGTGTAACCGATGTAATTATTTATGAGTTCGGTTTGATCAGGAACACATTTCCATAAGGGGGATTTGAACTCATAGATAATGTTCGTTCTTTGTAAATATCTCTCTCATCATATATATATATATATATATATATATATATATATATATATATATATAGTTGGATTGATTTGAGTTTTTGACCCTGGGTTTCACGATATTTGCGATCGTCAGACAAAGTGATTAATATTTAAATTTTGGATTTATATATGGTTGCGTATATCCGTGTTTTAATGGAAATGGGAGGAAAAAATTATCATCGGGACAATATATACATACATATATATATATATATATATATATATATATATATATATATATATAGATAGATAGATAGATAGATAGATAGATAGGGACAGACTTCATATCGGATGCCCTTAAATTGAGAAGATCGCATCCAAATGTCCTCGATGCATTGGATGTAATCGGCGAGACGTTGAAATTTCCTCCGAGCCTGTGACATTTACCTGTCGCTGATCCCATTGGGTGAAATAGGAATCTTCTATCCAGCAACTAGAGGCTATAAAAATTGGGCTGACAATGATCTTTCGTACATTTACAATGAAATCCTGAAAAGCTGTAGGCCAGACACCTTTCCTCATATCACAACGTATCAAATGTCCATTGAAAGGTATTTGTAGTCAAGTTGAGAATAGATGTCATTCGACCTTGATAACCAGACACTTCAACTGTAGCTAATATATATATATATATATATATATATATATATATATATAATGTGTGTCTGTATATATATATATATATATATATATATATATATATATATATATATAATATAAAAGGCTCAAACACTAATATTCTATGGTTTATAATTTATTACATTGGATTCGTAATCACGATCCAATTCATCAGACCTAGATATTCAAAAAAGGTTTGATGTATTGATCGTGATTACGATTCCAATGTAATAAATTATAACCATGGAATATTAGTGTTTGAGCTTTTTATATTATATTCTTAATTTGTACTGGACATTGAGTTCTTCCTGGATTCTATCCTCTTGGGAATTTATATATATATATATATATATATATATATATATATATAATTTTATAACATGAATATAATATTTATGTTATAATTTTCGAATAAATAATTATATTTGCTCTAGTCTGTATTGAGCACTCTTTTAAGAATAGTAATTGTTGGTTATTGGCATTTATTTTGCATACACCAATCCTATACTTGTGTGTGTTTGTATATATATATATATATATATATATATATATATATATATATATATATATTGTCATCCACACACATATATACTATGGCTATACATCCGATTGTCTCAAGCTGGGATCGAAATCCGACTGATTTGGTTTCAGTTGGAGACGCTACTCCTAAGACATTGTCGCACGGCAGGGATGAAGTTGAATTCAATTATTTTTAGATAAACACGCCAGTGACTGGGAGAACTCGATTCGTCTTAACGAAGATGTATGTATGAAATATGGAAATTGATTTCAACATGAAATGCCAGTGTGTTTCATGGTTGAACGAAATCTTCAGGTCATATAGGTTTGATCAGTGGTCCCCAATCAATTTTGGACCATGCCCAAATTTAGTATTTCTAAAATTCTGGTGCCCTCCTGTAATATTTAATTCTTATATGTATGCCAATTACACATGTACGTACGTACATACACACAAAATGTTTTTTTTTTTATGTATGCATACTGTATATGTATTAACATATATTAACATTAACATTCTCACTCAGACTCACTAGAAAACAATTCACTGTTAATAACTTATTCTCGAATTGCCCTTTTATTCTGTTGGTATAGTAAGTCGAAGGGTGCACATCTTACGCAGGCCCCACCAAAATATTGCCATGCCTCACCTATAGGCCATGCGCCCTACGTTGGGAAAATTTGCACTAGTATATATATATATATTTATATATAAAAGAAATATGTTGTAGTGGTTCCAACGAGAGAAAAGTATGTATATTAAAAAGAAGAGGGGTGCCGCAAACGTTTTTGGTTGTAATGTGGATTTATTGAGAAAAAATATTATACTTTTTTTTTACATAATTTCACGACACGTGTTTCTGGTCTGGTCTCGCAAACCGTCTTCAGGTGAAAGTGGAGATTTTTACATATTATTAAAATAATTAATTTTTCTTCATGTTCGATGTGGAATATTCTCGATATGAGACATTCTGTTTTGTGTTGGCAATCCGAATTTTCTTTCTAGAATTGTCAATGAAGAGTTCTGCGTGAAGGGTCATAAAACAATTAAGGTTTGTCCAGCGAGTAGTTATCGGCATTTAATCTTTTAATGTTTTAGTGACCTCTATGTGCTCTTGGATCTGTTTCTATTTTGGCGTGTTCCTGTCAGCATGCGTGTATATATGCGTGCGTATATTTCCTTACTACGAGGAATTCGTAAACTTATTTGTACTTATACACGCATACACACACATACGCACATACACACTATCCCACCACAAGTAGTCAGCACACACACACATATACACACATATTTCCCAAGCTACATGGAACCAGTACACACACATACACACGCACACACACACACACGTACTTCTTAAGTTGTCAACATCCGCATGACTAACATATATATATTATCGGTAGCAAGAAGGTTATTTTAAATTATTCTGGTGGATACTGAATATAAAAGAAAGCTAATATTTTTATAGATATTTATTGGTTTGTTTCTTAACGTATAAATTACTTTTATTATCAATTGCTTTTCTTCATTCATTAATTATTCACTACTGATTGTTTATATTAAATTTACCTGTGTTTATGTTTGCTTTTGAACACTTTATTCGTTTATTTATTTACTTAAATAAATATTTAATTATTTTTATTTATTTATTATGCTATTTATTTTTCTTTAAATACTATTTTTAAGCATTTCAGCCGA
>CAHIKZ030005542.1:765000-772500 GCA_903632075.3 Acanthosepion pharaonis
GAGTAAAAAAAGTTAACAAACTACACTATAAAACAACTTCAGATAACCGCATTCGGATCCACAAATATTACTAGCCAACAATTCTAGAATAATTTGAAATATAACAGTTACTTCCCACCCTATAACAGTTAAGATAATTCAATCGACCTTGCTACTTATAATGCAGAATTAAACAGTATACAATGGAATATAGGTTCACGAATTTAATTCGTTCCTGAAGCCCGTTCGTAACCCGAAATATTCTTAATCCGAAACTATTTTTTCCAATAGGAATCAATGTAAAATGGATTCATCCGTTCCTGGTTCTATGATGATTGTTTATTTAAACTTTAACAACAGTACTTTGTGCACAAGTTTATACACAAAACTAATGAAAATCATTAAATCTAAGAAAAAATAAATAAACCCAATAAACAGATAAAATATAGACAAACACTTCAATTTTACCGTAGCTGCATGTATGAGAGTTGATGGCGTAAGTGGAAACGAAAGGAAAGAGATGTTATTGTTTGGAAAAGGGAAAAGAAAGAGATGATCGTCTCTTTATTTATAAGAATAGTACAGATCGTGGATTTTGCCATATGAAATTGAGTAGAAACGAGGCAAGATCATCAACAATTGTTTTTCTCTTAACTTTTCTTTTTTCTTTACCAGTATCACTGCTAGATTTCTTTGGAGCCATGACTAATGAAGAGAAAAAAACTCACAGTACAATAAAATTGGAAAAGCAAAGCAAAGCACAACACAAGAATGTATACAAGATGGCGGTCGACTAATAAATAATTCCATTCGGGTTAACTCGGTTCGGCTCGGTTCGGCTATGTTGTTCGAGAACCGAAATTTTGTTTGATAACCGATGCATTTTTATCTAGAATATTCTGTTCGAAACCGAGGTTGCTCTATATATAAGTAGATGAGCCATGACAACACACTTGGGCGGAAGACTATGTTCAAACATAAAACAGACTGCGAACAGATGATTTAATTTATATTTAATAATTAATTTATATTCACTTATATATTATTTAAATATTATTTATTTATTAGTTTATATTTAATAATTGTTAATTTATATTTAATATATTATATTTTTTATTTAACTTTATTTGAAAACTTGACTTTAATAATTATTTAGCTAATTATTTTATAATTTTTTTAAGAGTTTCACCCCAAGGAAGGCAGGAAGCCACTAGCACTCAAAGGGTTACAGAGATTTGGATCGAGAGCAAATAGGAGCGATAGAGGAAAGGATGAAGAGACGGTTAGGGGATAGATCAGGGCATCTGGAGACGTCGATTGACATTACATTTGAATAGTTGAAGTTTATAGCTATCAGGGAAACAGGAAATGGGGAGGGAGTTCCACAGACGAGAAGTGCGAGACATGAAGCTATTGGAGTAGAAGAGACGGCGACATTTAAGAGTTTCGACAGTGAAACGGTGTGAGCGAGATGCCAGCCTAGTTGAAAGCTTAAATTCATGAAGTCTGGGAACCAGCGAATGCAGCTCCTCGGAGCAGTTACTATGAAAGTATTTGTAAAAAGACAGAGGGAGGCGACGGCAGGTCTGTGAGAGAGCGACTGCAGACGAGATGCCAGATCAGGGCCAATTACATTGCATAACCGTCTCTGGATCTTATCAAGAACCTTGAGACAAACATAAGAGGCACCAGACCATATATGGCAGCAATACTCCATGCAAGAGCGAATGGTTGATTTGTAGATTTGAAGGATCGACTCCGGCGAGAAAAATTTCCTGGCGCGGCATAGGGAGTCAACTTTCCTTGCGGTGGACAAAGCTATTGACTCAATGATTTTGTTCCATCTCAAGTCAGCAGTCAATTTGAGGCCGATTAGTCGCATTTTGTATTAGTATTTGTATATTATTTATTCTTTATTTTTTTGATGTTACCTTTTTAATTACTATTCCTTAAAGGGTTTTTATTAAAATAAAAAAAAAAAAAAATTCGAATTTTTATTTTTTTTATTTTAGTAATTTTCCTTACAGAATCTAGATGTTAATATTTTAGAATATAGGTCAATGTCATTTAAAATGCCGTCTGATTCCAGACAACCCACTCTACCTCCATGAAATTGGGTTTAAGCTATGCCTGGACGATTTGCTGTGTCCTCTCTAGTATTCTAATTTCTCTTTTTCTTTTTTCTTTTTCTTTAACTTTTTCATCTTTCTCTCTTCTTCTTCATTCTTTATTCTTTAAATTTTTAATCTCACTCTCTCTTTCTCTCTCTCTCAATATATATATATATATATATATATATCTATATATAATTGTTTATTCGAAAATTAAAACATAAATAGGTTATAAAATCACTACAAAATAGCCATTTTGTTTCAACACTTCTGGTGTCTTATCAAGTGATGGTGTTGAATGTAGAATAAAACGGTTTTAAAAGGTTGAAATCAATCAAACACTCGTCACTAGGATATATGAGAATTCAAAAAACATGACAACGAACCTTGGTTATAATAATTATTCAATGCTTTAATGTTAGGGTTAGACTAAAATAGAATTCATTCTAACTAATTAATATTAAATAATAATATTCAAAATTAAAAATTAGCAATTTTAAATATTAAATTTAATCTATATTAAGTTTAAAATTATAAAATTATTTAAAAAAGAAATTGTGGAAAAAATACATATGTTTTGTTATTTATTTTGTTTTTATTGAGATTAAGTTGGAGTAAAGGTTACGATCTAAGGTTGCTCTGGACTCCGCTACAACTTAGATACATATGAAGTGAATATATGGGCGATGATGAAATATATGGCAGGATAAAGTCTGGCAAAAGACAATACATACACAATCAGATTATAACACACACACACACACACACACACACACATATATATATATATATAGGGAGAGAGAGAGGGAGAGATATAGGTAAATTTCGTAGCCAATTCACACAGAAAACATTTATTTTAGAGGAAAAATTTTACACCATCTCATTGTTTGTCAATGTCCTTAATCCACTGGGGAATATTAAATAGACTTAAAATTATACAGTGGATATTTAAGATCAAAATTCAGTTAATATATATATATATATATATATATATACATATATATATATATATATATATATATATATATATATATATATATATATATATATATATATATATATGTCTGATATGTTGCGATGATATGGTAGATTAAGTAAGTTTTATCTTTGATGTCACGCTTGAGCTTCTATGCAGCTGTAAAATAAACAAATTTGAAGAAGCAAACACATGCACTGGTCACTTAATTAAGTATACGTGAAAAAATACTCGTTTATGCAAATTTATAATCAGCAAATGATGTAGTAGCAATTTTATTGATATAGGCAGTTACATCTGATTAGTTACACATAAGTGAAGGGAGAAAGAATGAATTTATAATTTTCCCAAGTGAAGCAATGTTATGAATTTGAAATCGGCTATCCGATTCCTCCATACGTATGGAGTAATGGATTCCTTTGCAGACAGCAACGATGTAGTTCTACCGACCAATGCTAAGAATATTAAGAAAGATAAAGTCTTAAGGGAAACCGCAACTACGAGGAAACGTATACTTACCACCAGAAAGAGAGAGCTGAAATTTATAGATTTCATGAGGAGAGAGGACTTAGAGAATTTAACACGCTCAGTCAAGAAAAGGATTGAGAAAAATGGATGACATACTAGACCAGTTTATGTGTGTGCAAGACAAAACAGTGACAAAGAGTAATGTAAAGAGTTAAAAGTTATATATATATATATATATATATAAAAGTAACAGTGATTTCAAAATCGAGCGGTAACGTATTGTTTCATGCGTGAACGCAATCATCAGGCTGTGTCGACATAGGCTCAATCTATGATATAGAGCACGTTTAGCTATAAGTATACGACGTTTATAACTACACACACACACTAGCATATATATATATATGTGTGTGTATTGTGTCTATAGGCAGTAATCCTTTATTTATGCATGTATCGTTAAAGACGACAGAAAATGTACAAACATAATAGAAGCCTTAAAAAAAAGAAAAAGCCAGCATTCAATAATATTAACTAAGAACACGGCCACGATGTGCTGACTGTGTTCGGAAAATAAAACATAACTATAACTCTAGAGACATGCGCGCAACCCATACACCCAATTAAAAAGCAACAATAAAATCATCCTTGATAATGGCTATAGCAGAAAGCGCTCGGAATTACAAAATAGTTTCTACACACTCTGTGTCCAGAAATGAAAACACTTGTTCGAACACAAGAAAAATTAAATATCATAATAGCACTATCCTTAATGAAACACACGCATATTTCGCATATTGAGTGCTGGTGCTAATAAAATAAATATATATATATATATATATATATATATATATATATATATATATATATATATATATATATATATATATGTATGTATATATATATATATATATATATATATATATATATATATATATGTGTGTGTGTGTGTGTGCATGTGGGTGTGTGTATGTGTTTAATATCAAATTGCAACACTCTGACGGTCGATGACGATTTTGATTGTTTTTCAATGTTTACATTCAAGGAGCTAATCGATATTCCTATATATTTTTCAAAGTTTTCAGCCATCTTGTGTCGCCGTCAGATTCCTCCAAATGCTGTGTCAGTGTCTATGCGCCAGACCGGGGGGGGTCATATGATGTGGTATAACATATGCGAAACACACCTGTATGCTCATCGACTTGAACATCGCGAGAACTAAACAATAAATTTCTTCTCCGATTTACAGACAATGCTAGTTCCCTAGGAAACAGAAATTGTCAAGGTAGGTTAGATTTAATCAAACGTAAAAAGCCTTGACGCGCCGTGCCAATAAACGAAATGGGATAAACGCGAAACCGTCCCATCGAAGCTGCTGCCCGCTGTTGCAATCACTGATCTAGCTACCCGCTTTTACGTGCATATTGCAAACTACTAAATAGCAAATGCGAGTTACATCTTACGCGTTGGCTTCTTTGTCGGTAAGCACACGCGCACAGGCGAATAAGTATAGGTATGCACAGGTAGACAAAGAAGAAAAAATATTCCTGCGTGTTGCCCAGACAAATATATACGTGTGGGTGTCTGCGTATGTGCGCTAAGGGTAATGTACGTACACAAATCGATTCATCTTTTTTTAACCCCGACACACTCTTCTGATAAATTCGTGCATATTGTTTCTTAGAAAAGATTCAATGCAAAGTAAAAAAAAAAAATATATCTTGGAAGCAGCGAGAAAAGAAAGTTTTTTTTTTGTTTTTTTTTTACGTAACATCTCGAAAGAGAACTTGAAAAACACGTGTTTGCTTTCTTATTCCCCTCCCCCCTCTTACTATCTTTAATTAGTTCCAAACAGAGAAAGCAACAGACGGTCCGTCCTATCGGCGAATAAACTCTATCACCATTGGTCCTGGGCCTTTGTCTTCTTTTAATGATCTTTTGCTTCTTGTTTCTTTTCTCTATCTTCTTTTCTTTGCATTTTCTTCCCTCCTTCTTTCTTTCTTTCTTTCTTTCTTTTTCTTTCTTTCTTTGCTGTTCTTTTTCTTGTATTTTTTGGTTTTCATTGGTTTCTTACACTATTTTTTATTTTTATTATTCGTTTTCTTGACTTCCTCGCAATATCTTCTTTCTTTCTTTCTTTCTTTCTTTCTTTCTTTCTTTCTTTCTTTGCTATTTTATATTTTAATTAAAGCTATTTTTTGTTCCTTCTTTAAACTTCATTTTATCTTCTCTTTTTCTTTTTTACCTTCTCTTTTTGTTTATCAGTTTCTTTCTTTTTTACCTTCTCTTTTTGTTTATCAGTTTCTTTCTTTTTTACCTTCTCTTTTTGTTTATCAGTTTCTTTCTTTCTTTCTTTCTTTCTTTCTTTCTTTCTTTCTTTCTTCAATTCTTTTAATTTTTCGAGGTTTATTCCTTTTCTTTTATTTTTGTTTTCATTCGTTACCTTGGCTTCCTCCCAAGATCTTATGCCGTTCTTTCTTTCTTTTTTCTTTCTTTCTTTCTTTCTTTCTTTCTTTCTTTCTTTCTTTCTTTCTTTCTTTCTTTCTTTGCCGTTCGTTCTTTTTCTTGTATTTTTTGGTTTTTATTGGTTCGTTATACTATTTTTTATTTTTATCATTCGTTTGCTTGACTTCCTCCCAATATCTTCTTTCTTTCTTTCTTTCTTTCTTTCTTTCTTTGTTATTTTACATTTTAATGAAAGCTATTTCTTTTTTTTTAGCTTTTTCTTTGTGTTCTTTCCTCAATCTTAATGTTATCTCCTTTATTTCTTTTTTTTAACCCTGTCATTTTGTTTATCAGTTTCTTTCTTTCTTTCTTTCTTTCTTTCTTTCTTTCTTTCTTTCTTTCTTTTTTTCTTTTTTTCTTTCTTTCTTTCTTTCTTTCTTTCTTTACTGTCTATTGCTGTGTTTTTCTATCTCTCACACATACGTTTTCTCGTTCTCTCATTTCTACTGTTTTTATTTTCTTTATTTCTTTCGTTTTCCCTTTATCACTTTTCTTCATTCCTTCCTCTTTCTTTTACTTACTTCTTATATTTTTCTGTCATTTTCTCCTTCCAGTCTTTTCTTCTCCTTTTTCACTTTTCTTTTATTCATTCTTTTTCTATTACATTTCTCTTTTATATATTTTATTTCTTTTGTCATCTCCATCATTATATTCTTTCTTTTTAGCTCTTTCACTTTTTCCTTTTTTCCCTTTTGCTTTTGTCATTTTTCTCTTCGTTTCTTTCTTTCTTTCTTTCTTTCTTTCTTTCTTTCTTTCTTTCTTTCTTTCTTATTTACATCCCTAACCCCATATTGTAACTCTTTCTCGTTTTCACGACTTCATTGTGTTTTCCGTTGATGTTTTTCATTTCGTTTGTTTGTTTTTTTTTCATTTGGCTCAATCTCTTTGCAATTGCGTTCCCTTCATTCTTATCTTCTTTTCTTTTGTCCCTTTTCTCTTTTAATATATTTCCCTTTCTTTCTGTCTCCCCCTTCTCACTCTCTTTCTCCAGTATACTTCCTCTTATTCTTTTCTCCTTTTCAACAACCCACCCACTGTACTTCTAACCACTCGTTTTTTCTTTACTCTTCTTTTCCTCTTTCGTCTCTCTACCGTTTTCTTTTTATAAGCGGCCATTTTTTGTAAGGCTTCTTAGAAATAAGAAATATATTTTGAAAAAAATACTCACTTCAAAATAAGAAGAAAAAACAAAAAACAAAGACAAAACGAGAAAAGATTATGAAATGATAAAAGGGAAAAGCCAAATGACGATTGAATGAAAACAAATTGAAGCAAATCCTTTTTTGGGCGTTTTGTATTAAGGATTTCCCTAGTTTCGCTCAGAGGGCTTAGAATTTATTTTCAAATGATTCCGTTCCTTTTATTTTGTTTACTACCGAAAACAAAAAAAAAAAAACCAAACAAACCAACCAACTCTTATTCAATCATCCTCTCACGTTTTCCCTCTTCTTCCATGATGTTTTT
>CAHIKZ030005542.1:782500-785000 GCA_903632075.3 Acanthosepion pharaonis
ATCTTTTTGGCAAATTTCCGCATTTAGCGTTTTGAACCAAGGACATTGCTTCTTGAGCCTTAACAGTGTCCGCCAGAGTAAAGGTTACTAGTATTTTATTATTTTAGAAGTATAAATGTTTGTATAGTACTCCTCGGTTATCCATAATATTATGTTCTGGTAATTGCTAACTTCTCTCTTTTCGCATTGTAAGCATTCTTTGTGGGCCGTGGATCGGACATATTTCAGGTTCTTCACTTTGATGACGTCTTCTTCCTTTCTATGCTTCTCTTTCACTTTTTTCCAATATTCTTTTTTTTTAATTTCTTTTAACACTAGGATGGCCGAGGTGTCGTTTTCGACACCTTCAAATTTTCAACAAATTCCGATGGAATAATTAGTTTTGGTTCGATGCGGAGGCTTATGGACAACTTATTGAATTTTAGCGAAGATGCTTAAGAGATTTAATTCTTTAAAAAATATTCAGTGGAATAGCTGATATTTGAGATTTTACCTTGAATGGCCGAATTGTCGTTTTTGACACCTTGGCTATTTATAGGGTAAATTCATTGAAAAATTTCTCACAAGCAATAATACTTGTGTTTATGTCTCCCATCTATCTATTTATCTATCTATCTATACACACATACACATAATATATATATATATATATATATATATATATATATATATATATATATATATATATATATATATATATATATATAATCACTTTCTTTCAGTATGAGGTATATTAATATTTGCGAATTTCTTTTCAGACTTGTTATTCCTGACTTGAATATTGAATATATTAGAGATGGCTGCTTCACGACGTAATGTACATAAAGATGTTAAAGGAGCTGGTCATCCTAGTGTTAAATTCCGCGTCTCCTTGGGAGATAGGCTTTCTACAATTCTTTATCCTTTGTAGCTCTTTGGAACATTTTTTTTTACCAACGTAATCAATGAATCCTCTACAATTAATATACGACCAGGTTTTTTTTTTCAGCGCATCCAATATTCTTACTAAATAAGATGGGATGCGGAAAACTTTTTTTTTATATGAAATTTAAATGAAAATTATTTAAAATATAATTTCTAAATCATCATCTTCACAATCATAGCAGTTTAGTTCTGGGTATGACGATAAACTACATCCGGCAGCAATAATAAATACATTGTAATAAATTTTTAAAAGAAAAAATATATTAGCAGTAATAAATTCTTGAAGGAAAAATTTATATTAGCAGCAATACATTTTTAAAGGAAAAAATATTAACAGCAATACATTTTCGAAGGAAAAATATATATATTAGCAGGAATACATTTTTGAAGGAAAAATTATATTAGCAGTAATAAATATTTGAAGGGAAATATATTAGCAGGAATAAATTTTTGAAGGAAAAATTATATATTAGCGGCAATATATTTTTGAAGGAAGAATATATGTTGACACAATACATTCTTGAGGGAAAAATATATTACTAGCAATACAATTTTGGAAAAAATAATATTGCAAGCAATAAAAATCTTGTCGGCATTAAGTAACCCATTGAGATTGATATACCGTAAAACAAAACAGACTAAACCAAACCAAAAGTGCCATCTTAAAAATTCTTCAAACCATTTTCTGTTATAATTTTAATATATTATAATTTTAAAAATAATATTTCTATATTTATTGTAAGTTGTGCTGATAATATCCATCGTCTTTTCTTGACTATTCTATAAAATAATGAGATCAATCTGATGCAGTCATTCTTAAATTTATAGTCTTCTATATAGTACATCCATACAGATGACTATAAATTTAGTTTAATGTTCGGAACGAAAAATCGATGAATCAAGTTCGAATTCTGGTCGGGTTCGTAAAATACACTTTCTCACAAATACGCTTAAGAAAAGTAGCAATCCGTATCTTCCCCCCTCAGCTATGGTTAAATAGCAAGAAAACTGTGATCCCTAACAATCGTTGAGCATAAAAAATATAATGTTTAAAAGTAGTAATTACCTTTTTATAAATAATCAATTTCAAATCCTTTATTTGCTTTTATTTTTCCCAATTATTTATTATGGTTATCCATAATCTTTTGCCATCTTCCCACCAAGATTTCTACGCATACAGCTGTTGCATGTCTTTAGATCCTTGATATTGAAAAGTTTTCTTGGCATCGATACGGTTCAGGTCTGGTCTCTGACTAGGTCATTCCAAAGCGGTGATAATGTTATTAATACAATCAGTTTCTGGCCACAATGTATTTTGGATCATTGTCTTTGTAGAAGGTCCAGATTTGGCAAAGCCAAGCTTTTCTTCCTAATCCTCTGTAATCTTCATATATTCATTTCTTATGGTGTAATCTACTTTTACAAGTTTGCCATAGACTGGAAAGCAACTCAAGAGCATTATAATTCGACTGTCATCTTTTCCTACAGTGTCCTATGCGTAGAACACATCTCTTTTCTTTCTCCAGACGCACCTATGTCGCAAACAGTGCTATTTTTCTCTGTCCGTAGTGGAAGA
>CAHIKZ030005542.1:790000-795000 GCA_903632075.3 Acanthosepion pharaonis
CCTATCCATTACATTGATATTTGCCTTATGAATTCACCCACTGAAGATGATCTTGGATGAGAGTGAATGTATCTGGAAAAATAAAAAAAATAACCAAAAACTATGGCGTCTTTCTTAATCAGTTTTAACAACACTATGAAATTAATCCGTGAATTTGAGAGACAATTCTACTTAGAATCAGTGAGACTTCAGATTTCTTAAGCACATAATGAGGAAAGTGGGTTGGAAAACTTAACACGCTCAGTACATATTGAAGGCAAAATGGAGTGAGAAAAATAGCGAATAACCTACATAACAAGCATGCGTAACTGTTTAGTAGAACAGGGATTAGGAGTGATAACATAAAGACAAATTATACTAAGAGAAATACAGGATGCTGTGGAGAGACGTTATCACTCAAGATCTAGTTAGACCAGTTGTTCCCAACCGTTTCTGGGTTATGCTCCACTTTGGTAAGTCATTCGGAAAATGAAATAGCTAAACAAAATTACATTAATTTTTTGAGATTGAAAATAAAAAAAAAATAATAAAAATTTACGAGGCCCTTTAATAACAGCATTAAGAAACTGATCCGTGAAAATTTAAGAGGATTATAATTAAAATAAATTGGCATAATATATCTAGATTATTCAACCAAATATGCTTGAATATATATATATATATATATATATATATATATATATATGTATGTATGTATTGCTGCCATGAACAGACAAAAATTAGTTTTATTACTACTACTCATAATAATAAAAATAAAATGAAAAACTGCCAAGCTAACCGATTTCGTACCTCGCTCAATAGAGCTAAATCGAGGTAAATAAAGTAAATTATATATATATATATATATATATATATATATATATATATATATATATATATATAAAACAATGGACAAAGTTTATTGATGTGAAGAAGAAGAATATTTAAATGGTAATTAGTTGGAGGCCTAATATAATGTCCTTCTGTTTAAAAAGAGAAGGCTTTAATGATAGAATATAGATAGCCTCCAACACTTTTAGCTGATAATATGAGTGGGACTTGCTAAGAATGGTAAAAGCGTCCGCACTAAAACTAACAGCACAATTATGGCTATTTATAAGGTGTTCAGTGATGGAAGACCCGTATGCATTGGTCAGAATGTCTGAGGGAATGTACTTCCGGTTTCGGATTTTCGCTGCAACATGGTGTTTTATTCTAGCATCCAGCATTTGCGTCGTTCTCTCTATGTAGTGGGAGTGAGCTGTTCTAATAACCCAACAACCACATAACTAAATCCTCTGCAAAACCCAATGTACTGTATCGTTTAGATATTGTAATAAACTCACTGCATATATTGGTATTACTACAACCACTCTTAAAACAAAGAAACCGACACTCAACAAAATTATATTTCAAACTAGTCACAACACATTACATTGTATCCAGACATTTTCTGCTGTTAATAATTTTGGTATGACGCCATAGAGCCGCATCTTGAAATTACAACTTACGTCTGCTATTCCGTGACCATTATTGTCGCATAGCAATCTTCTATGTCAACATAACAGAATATCATCTTCGATGGCGGAAATCGTTGCTAAAATGTCTATATAACCATCCTGAAGATGGCTTATATGAGCCGAATGGTCAAATCAAGGAGCAACTTAATAGAATTTATCCAAATGTTGGACACTTTATGTAATTATTTTCACCTGAAATTTAAGAAAACACAACATTAGAATGGCTCATGATCAAACATAATAGACATTCATTGTCTGTTATATTTAACAATATATGTTTAATTAATGATCTGTATAAATACAATATATATATATATATATATATATATATATATATATATATATATATATTCAACATTCAGAGGCCTCAGGCTGTTTCATACTGGACGCAATTATATTTACAGACGCTCTATCTCTGATATTGAGCACTTTATCCCATAAATATAGCACAACATAAAACTATATTTTAATATATATATATATATATATATATATATATATATATATATATATATCAAGAAATATAGTTTTAAGTTGTTATATATATATATATATATATATATATATATATATACAGTGAGCAGGAACAATTCTAAGACAAACACGACTATTTAAACAAGTGCTTAATACACCGTTCAGAATGGAACGTGTAGCGCAGGTTAATTCAAAAGTAAATAACTAAAATGTTTACCTTATTCACTACCCTGCAAGGTATCATCAGGTGCTCAGGTAACTTACATTACATAACTTCCCGAAATTTGATATTGCAACCGGAAAGTTCTTTGAAATAGAAACAAATCTCTCTGCTCCCTTCTCTTTTTCTCTTTTTTCTTTCTTCCACTCCCTATTGTTTTCTTTCATCTGGGTTCGTAAAAACCTAGAATGTATTTATTAATGTGCCTACATTTAACAATTAACTCAGACCTTCCATTTAATTATTTTTTTTTTATGATAGAGAAAAGTAACAATAGCTAAATTCTCTTCGTGGCACAATTTACACTTGTTAACCCCTAGTTCTGCCAGACATGATCTTTCTTAATATGCACCATTTTATGTTTGGGCTGCTATTATTTTTTTTCCTTCAACTGCCGTACGTGGTTGGCGAGTTTAGTGCCATACTTATGGCTCTGTCGTCTAATTGAAGATCGGTGGTTAGACCATCTTTCTTGAAGGTACCTTCAGTGCATCATGCGTCCAATGTAAACTTCGTTTGCTTTACTCTCATATACAATCACAGCTTTGTAAATCACGCCCTCTAGACAAGAGGACCATTCAATGGACAATTAATTTTCTCCCTGCAGTTGCAAGATATATTAATTTTGCTATTAATTTAAACATCTGTTCTTAAATTATTCGCATTTTGCCTCTTTATAGTGCTTTCTAAATTTCCAGAGCAAATTAATTTCAGTGCTGCTGTTGAAAATCCTTTCCATTTCAGGTTTCGGGAAGCATTTTTTGATCAGATTAAAGAAGATTCTTCCTAAACTTGTTATCACTTGTAGGGATGTAGACTTGGGTGGTGGGGATTGAACCAAATTATTCCCCTTTTGCTTTTTTTATTTTTATTACCCCTGTTATTTCTCAGTTGTCGATTTATTTGGGGTGTAGTTGGACATCATAACCAACCTGATCCAATTTTTGCCGGATTCGCAGAGAAATGTGAGTTCTGGCGTTGTCCTGGTGGAAGAAAACACTCTTCCGATTAGCCAATTCCGGGCTCCTTTCAATGATTGCTGCCTGTAATTCATCCAATTGGGAATGGTACTTGTTTGAATTTAACGCTTGATTTTGCAAGAAAATCACGTTATGCTCAAAGCCTTCTTAATCGCATCATATATACAGGGTATACTGGGTAAATTGTCGCCATTTTATAGTTTTAATTTCGCGCATGCGCGTTATTTGTCGACTATTTGTCAGTTAGGCACCGTCTGTGAGCAAAAGAGCCCCATGACAGAATTCATTCCGCCGAAAATTTGGAAACGGCATGCTGTACTGCAAAAGTACAGCTCCAATACGAACAATTTAAAGTGTTTCGGTGTCAATCTGAGGACAGTCCAATGGGGATTACGAAGATACGGCAGCTCGGAATAATTACTTTTGTCGTTCTGATGAGAAAAGAACTCCTGGATTTGTTGGTGAGAGTGTCAGATTGAACACAGAGGCCTACAATATATATATATATATATATATATATATATATATATATATATATATATATGGGGGGTGCGATGGGTAAATTCTTGCCATTTTATATTTGTAATTTTGCTCGTTGTTTATTTTTGCTATTGTGGTCTTCACAATATAGTAGGGTCAGTTGGGCACCGTTTGTGAGAAAAAGAGTGCAATGACGCAGTTCACCCCGCCAGGAAACGGGATAATGTACTGCTTGGCATTCGCGCCGGAAGCTCCAATAAGAACATTTCAGTGTCTTTGGGTGTCAATCTGAGGACATTGCAGAGGATTCGGAAAGAGTTGAATGATAGATCCAATCAACATTATGGTGTTTGTCGTGATCACTAGTGATGGTGACGTTGTACTTCCATTCATCTTCCCACAGGTACCTCAGACTCAACATCATTTGACTTGAGGAGTTAGTGCTCTCCTGGGTCAAGAGGGTGGCTGCTGGAAGACCCTATGTCTGGCATCAGGACTCATCACCATGCCACATAGGCAGGAGAACCTAGTCATGGCTGTCAGACAATTTCTGCGAATATATCACCCCTTACATCTGTTCAACTAACTCCCCAGACTGCAACCACCTTGATTATTATGTGTGGGGCTCATTTGAATGAGAGACCAACAAATTTTCTTGTAACACTAAAGATAAACTGAAGGCAAGGATTATGGGAGTATTCATCAACTTAAATAAGAAGAACGTCCAGAACAGTTGTAGGAGATTCCGAAATCGTATGGAGGCCTTGGTTGAAGCCAATAACTATTTTATTGAATACATTTACTCTTTTGTGTTTCAAGATATTTTTCTGAATTTTTTTTTTTTGTTTTTTGGTAAATATATCTGTTAAAGTGAGATGTTATTATTATTTTCACTTTTTGCGTCATTTAGACAATTTATCTATCGCGCGCTGTAAGGCATCACTTTCTTCGGATGCAGACGTATTGCTAATGGCTAACGGCAGCTTATCTCATCGTCCTTAGGATAATTTTCGCTCCACATTCTTGTAAATCATTCAGTCGTCAAGGATGTTTTATTTTAGATTTTTAAACATTTCACATCAAAGTCATCTATTGCCCTACTCTAGTGTATACACATTTCTGTCTCATATATATATATATATATATATATATATATATATATATATATATATATATTCAGGAAGATGAGAACGAAACAGTAAAATTATAACGGTTGCAATATCTAATTTTAAAAGAGGGTTCTTTTTTTTCGTAAAAAGAGGTTGTATTTAGCTTTTAAATTTAAATATCTCGTTCACATGCTAGTATTTTTACAATCGCCTGATAAGATGCGTTCATACACATCAA
>CAHIKZ030005542.1:800000-877500 GCA_903632075.3 Acanthosepion pharaonis
CCGTCTTAGAAGTAAACTCATTCTTCTCTCTCTCTCTCTCTTTCTCTCTTTCTTAGTCGCCTTTTCTTTCTTTCTTATTCCCCCCTCATGTGTGCGGACTCCTTCTCAGAGATACATTAGCATTTATTTTCCTTTTGTCCATCTATCTTTCCTACTTACTTACATAATCCGCTTATAGGTAAACGTTGTTGGGTCGTGGTGAACGGAGGTAGTTCCAGACATTGGTCCACTGTACGTTGCTTTGTGGCGAGGAGCTATCAGGGAGATCATAGTCGTACTGGTAAGAGGGGCATTACTAAGGAAGAAGAAGAGACGAGTTGCGTGATGGGGGCATCGGGCAGGGCAATCGATAAAAAAATAATACCACCATAACTGCCGACAAGTGTAATGTGCAATACTCGACACCAACATATATTCGCAAACACACACATTGGTAGATCAGTTTTAATATTTTATATTACTAGACACTCTTTGGATTATATACCAACGGATTTATTATCTTTACTATATATATATATATATATATATATATATTAAATAATATACACAAGTTTTGTCTAAATTGCTGCCTAAATATAAACAATGCCGTTTAAGTAAACACAATTTTATTTCCCTTCGTCCCATCTCTCTCCCCCACCTCTTCTCTTTCTTTTTCCTCCCTACCTCCTATCCTAACTTCTAATTGTCTATGGTGTGTGTATGTCACCACGAAATATATCTTTATGCATTAGACATCCGTCGACTTTCTTTCTCTCCTCTTTCTAATTTCTTTCCCCCACTACATCTCCTAAAATTCTCTCTGTTAAGGTTTCATCTCCCTCCTCCTCATACTTACACTTTCTCTAAATTCTGTTTTGATTTCCGGAGTTGTTTTTTCTGTTTTCATTTTGAATTTGTAGGTCTGATGATTTGGATCGTATTTACGATTCCAATGGAATAAATTATGATCATGGAATATTAGTGTTTAAACCTTTTTATTATATATATATATATATATATATATATATATATATATATATATATTAAAAGTCAATCAGAGACGATATACACTTCCTTAACTCCATAACATAGAAAGTAGATCCGGAAACACTTATGGCAACTTTCAACATCAGTAGCCGATATAGCAACATACCCCATGAATTAGGTAAGGAGGCAATCTCATTCTGAATTGAAAAATATCCAGAGACATTACATCCCAGATTCACTAAGGAATTCATTATCGATAGTATAGATTGAATTCTAAACAATAACACATTTGAATTTGACAACAAAAACTATATCCAAACCCGAGGTACCATAATGAGAACAAAAATGACACCAACATATGCCACCCTAACATTAGCTTACCTAGAGGAAAACCTTTCTATGAAGAGATAAGACAAATATATGGGGAAATATAAGAACCCACTTCACTAAATCTTGGAAATGAAACTTAGATGATTGCTTCATTTTTCTGCAAAACCTCATAGGGTGATATTAACCAATTCTACGCTCTACTTCAGAACTTACAACCAAAAATCAAATTCACCCAAGAATATAATTTTAATGAATTGCCATTCTTAGATATACTCATTAGAAATAGAAACCACCAAATAATCACAGACATCTACCACAAATCTACAGATACCCAACAATATTTTCATTTCAAGAACTATCACCCAAAAAGCTGCTTGAAATTCATCCCCTATTCTCTAGCACGTAGGCTCTGTACTATAGTGACTGACAAATACCTCCGAAAATCCCGCCTAGAAAAACTACTTAGAACTCTAAAAAAAACGATTCTACTTCACAACACTAATAAACAAAGGTTTTAAACACGCAAAAAATTCCTTTAGACCAACTACGAAATCGAAATAAACGTAACGTCGAACAAACTCTAGCATATGTCTCAACATACAACAAGAACAATCCAGAACTATTTATAGAAATTACAAAAAATCTAGACCTACTTAACAAGAATGGTAAACTGAAAAATATACTAAACATAACTAAAATAATAAAAAACAAACGTCAATCTAAAAACCTGAAATACATATTAACCTCATCCAAATTTAACCAACACAAAAGACAGAGGATCACAAAATGCAACAAAAAAGATATGAAATTTTTTATATCATTATAGAAGGTAACTCCTACATTTTTTGAAAATCCCCAAAAAGACATTCATAATAAGTAAGAATTTAAACTGCAAGTCCAAAAAATGTGATTTATGCACTCAAATGCACAAAATGCAAGAAGTCATATACAGGTATCAGCCAAGCATTAAACAACAGAGTTTCCCTTCACGAAAGCAACATAAAATTAGCAGACAACAGAAAACTCTTTGTATCGTAACACATCTATAAATGTAACAAGGGTGAATTTAAAATTATGCCAATATACCAAACAGACAATTATTCTTAACTACAAATACAAGGAAAAAACTTCATAAGCAAATTTAAACCAGCACTAAATAGATCATAACCCCACACGCAAAAGCACACATCATGCACACATAGTGACCAAATACAGTGGCTAGACCACTCACATACATACACACACGCTCACACGCAGGTATCTATGAAAAGCGAATATATATACACATATACTTCCAAAAACAAATAGACTACACACAAGCACACACACGAACCCCACACAACATAGGAAGCGTGTTTATCTGTGTGTATGTATATATTTATGTATGTGTATATATATATATATATATATATGTGTGTGTGTGTGTGTGTGTGTGTGTCTGTGTGTATGTATGTATATATATGTTGAGTGTATATATATGCATATATATATATATATATGCATATATATATATATATATATATATATATATATATATATATATATATGCATGCTAACCCCTTATAATAAGACACTATGTATGTATGGAGAGGGAATATACCTACACATACTCGCAAAAACGCACAAACATTACACAAAAATGGAAATAGATTTAATAGTATACAGGGGTAATTAAAAGATAAAAATACAGTATCTTTCCGCATCTTTTCTCAGACCGATCTTAATTGTTTTATTAATTTTAAGCAAAAGAACTTTCTTACTACCAGTCCAAGAAAGACATTTGTGTTATTACTACCCCCGCCCCTAAAAGAGAGAATGTTTAACAACGAAAACCATAAAGAAAATTAATTAATTTTAATAATAGGTGGAAATATGCAATCTTTGCCTGAAAAATGTCACGAGACCGGAAACTCGTGTGGCAAAATTATAGAAAATAAAATATAATATATATATATATTAAAAAATCCACATTACAACTAAAAACGCTTCTGTTTTCTCTCTTCTTTTTAATATATGACGGTTCCTTGTAGGATACAAGTTCGATTCCTGTCGGAGGATATATATTTCCTTTGAAATTTCTCAGACATGTAGGCCGTTAAATGTTAATACTGGTTATTATAATTTACTTAAATATTTATATCTATAAAATATAACGTATAAACAAAGAATATATTAAAATAATTGTCAATTTCATTATATATATATATATATATATATATATATATATATATATATATATATATATATATATATATATATATATATATATATATATATATCCGAATGTAATGAGAACAAAAATAATACATAATTTTTAATGTTCACAGCATTAATTTAAAAGATGGCTTAATACAAATAGTAGAGCAATAATTATTTATTATAATTTTTTCATATAGACAAAACAATTTACTCACTTTTTATAGTCAGTCAATTGTCTTTGTCTATATGAAAAAAATATATATATATATATATATATATATATATATATATATAGAGAGAGAGAGAGAGAAAGGGAGAGAGGGAGAGAAAGACAGAGTGGTAAGTGGGTAAATCAAATAACTAGACATTAGCAACCATATATTCTAGCGTGCTTACACAGGTAGGTAAATACATATTTACTAAATTCACTTTAAGGTTTTAACATAACAGTGCTCGATGTGGTTAGACAGAGCTAAGAAATATATGTTAATAAATGGGGGCAAATAGTAGTTCCGTTGTTTTACCAACACATCAGGCACAAGGTATAATTTATGATTTTAAAATAATATATATATATATATATATATATATATATATATACACTATAAAATAGTATATATATATATACACTATAAAATTATATATATAAATATATACTATAAATATATATATATATATATATATATATATATATATATATATATATATATATATATATATATATATATATATATATATATATAAACTATAATAATGTTTAATATAGTATATTATTTTTTTAAATCATGAGTTATAGCTCATGCTTGATGAGTTGGTAAAACAACGAAATTTAAGTCTCACCCCAAACGTAGGTGTGTATATATATATATATATATATATATATATATATATATATATATATATATATATATATATATATATATATATATATATATATATATATATATATATGTGTGTGTGTGTGTGTGTAATAATTATTGCTTTTACTATCGGTATTAAAACCTCTTTTGAATTAATGCTGTGAACATTAAAAGTTATATATTATTTTCGTTCTCATTACTTTCGGATATATATATATATATATATATATATATATATATATATATATATATATATATATATATATATATATATATATATATATATATATATATTATGAAATGGACAAAGTCCGAAAATTATTTTAAGACTTTTTTTATGTTTATACATTATTTTATAGATACAAATATTTAAGTAAATGGTCTGTTTATAATAAATAGTATTAAACAACATTTACCGGCCTGTGAAAATTTCTCGGACATTCAGGCCGGCAAATGTTGTTCAATGCTATGACAGTTCCGTGCAGGTTCGAATCCTGTCAGAGGACGCATATTTTCTATGACAATTTCTCGGACATTCAGGCCCGTAAATGCTTTTTATACCGTTTATTATAAACAGATCATTTACTTAAATATTTTTATTTATAAAAAGAATGTATAAACATAAAATGTCTTAATATATATATATATATATATATATATTATGAAATTGTTAGTCTGCTCAGTGCCATTCGTGTTTCCGCAGGGGCGATCTTTTCTTTTTTTGGTTCATGACTGATTAGGCAGGAGATATCCCGCGGTAGGCTGTACTTTCATTCTGTGGTAGACTGGCTGCCAACCAAGGCTATATGGCCCAGTCTGTTTTTGTGTGTGTATAGGTATGTGCGTATGTGTATGTATATGGGCACCTGGCCGAGTGGTTAGAACGTTTGCATTATGACCATGAGACCCGGGTTCGAATATCACCATGGTCGATTTGTCAAGAAGGGCACTTCCTGATGTTACCTGACTGGAGGGGGTCGATCCTAGCGTGCGGTACCTTTGGAAAGTGTCTGAAAACAATGCCATGGGTTGATCAAGGCTTGTGGAGTGAAACTGAGTAGACGGAAACCTGTCTACCGCTGAGAAAGAAGACAGAAACTCTTATTTTATAGTTGTTTAACAGCGCCACCTGATGGCGCGTTGTCGAACCTGGGAAAGCCAAGCCGTGGGCCTGAGCGAGATGGCTTTGTTCAAATTGTTGATCACGCTTGGTAATACGCTCTCTCCCAGGAACTAAGGCCTGCCAAGCATAGTTGCAGTATAAATTTATACTCAGTAAATACAAATGCGCCAGAGCAAGCGTCTGCAATAAGGATTGGCTAGTCGCCCTACTTAATGGATATACTCGAATACGACTGGCCATATGTGAGTATTCCCGAATGTGTATATGTGTCTGCGTATGTGTGTGTATACCCGTATGTGTATATGCCCGAAAATGTGTATATGTATGTGTGTAAGTGTGTGCATGTGTATGTCTGCATGTTTGCTTATGTGTGTATATGCTCGCATATATGTATATGCATATATGTGCATGTGTCTGTGTCTGTATGCGTATGTGTGTATCGGTGTGTGTATGTATCCGTATGTGTGCATATGAGTGTATGCCCATATGTGTGTATATATGTGCGTACGTGTATGTGCGTGTAGTGTATGCGCATATGTGTGTATGCGCTTGCACGTGTGTATGGTGGGTGGGTGAAGCAGTTTAGTCATTCAGGTGATAGATATCCCAATGCACGAAGACCCGTTCTCCTGTTGATTCTACCGTTACAAAAAGCAAAAAAAAAAAAAGAGAGAAGATAGAAAGAAGACAGGAAGTGTCCTGTTTTTATGATTGTTTAACAGTGACACCTCGTGACGCCTTGTCGAACCTGGAAAAATCAAGCTGAATCAGTAAACCACAGGCGTAAAAGATGGCTAATTGTCAATCATATAATGATGTTAACTGGCAATATAACCTCCGTATGGATGAGAAACTGAAAATCATAAAATTCAAGAACAGGAATGGATTCATATAGAAATGGAGTGATATTATTTTAAACTGTTGGCATGCAGACTCATTAGTTTTGGAAAACGTAAAAATAAAGGAACAAGAGAGCTCGGGAGCATCCCCCCCAAAAAAAAAAAGATAGCACATTTTGAAAATCAGCACTGCGTGAAGCAGTCATTTAATGAGTAAATAATAATAATAAAAAAAAAATATTTATTTTGTGCATTAAAAAGCTCTTTTCAAATAGCCTAAAAATTGTTTTATATATCTTAATACAAGAACACATACACAAAAACATATATTTCTAAATAACTGATAGATTTATTTTTAATCTGACATGTTATTTTTAGTGGGCATCCGTATTTTAAATAGACACCCGCGTCTATATTTTAAACAGTGAGAACTACAGCTATCAGCTTGCGGACTTGTGAAATATTTTTCTTTATTAAAGTTTGCGAGGTCACAGGTCAATAGATATAATGCAGATTGTTTAAAAAATAAAATCGAGGCGTTTGTTTTACATACGTGTATCGACAAAAATAACGTTTAAAGTATTATATATATATATATATATATATATATATATATATATATATATAAAGCAAATGTGATACAAGACCTATATAATATGTCTATATAATGTATGTAATATAA
The DNA here is from genome assembly GCA_903632075.3 of Acanthosepion pharaonis. Taxonomy (NCBI): domain Eukaryota; kingdom Metazoa; phylum Mollusca; class Cephalopoda; order Sepiida; family Sepiidae; genus Acanthosepion; species Acanthosepion pharaonis. The sequence goes on from CAHIKZ030005542.1 coordinate 807,000, forward strand.
GACAGCAGACTTAATTGATCTATGAAGTAAATATATAGAGAATCTATCTATCCCAGTCTGTTCATATTTCAGTTTATACATATCAATCTATCTCAGTCTGTTCCTTCCTATCTATCTATCTATCTATCTATCTATCTATCTATCTATCTATCTATCTATCTCAGTCTGTTCATATTTCAGTCTATACATATCAATCTATCTCAGTCTGTTCCTATCTATCTATCTATCTATCTATCTATCTATCTATCCCATTCTGTTAATATTTCTGTATGTCTGTCTGTCTGTCTGTCTGTCTGTATCTATCTATCTATCTATCTATCTATCTATCTATCTATCTCAGTCTGTTCATATTTCAGTCTATACATATCAATCTATCTCAGTCTGTTCCTATCTATCTATCTATCTATCTATCTATCTATCTATCTATCTATCCCATTCTGTTAATATTTCTGTATGTCTGTCTGTCTGTCTGTCTGTCTGTCTGTATCTATCTATCTATCTATCTATCTATCTATCTATCTATCCCAGTCTGTTAATACTTATGTCTGTCTGTATCTATCTATCCCAGTCTGTTAATACTTATGTCTGTCTGTATCTATCTATCTATCTATCTATCTATCTATCTATCTATCTATCTATCTATCTCAGTCTGTTCATATTTCAGTCTATACATATCAATCTATCTCAGTCTGTTCCTATCTATCTATCTATCTATCTATCTATCTATCTATCTATCTATCTATCTATCTATCCCATTCTGTTAATATTTCTGTATGTCTGTCTGTCTGTCTGTATCTATCTATCTATCTATCTATCTATCTATCTATCTATCTATCCCAGTCTGTTAATACTTATGTCTGTCTGTATCTATCTATCTATCTATCTATCTATCTATCTATCTATCTATCTATCTCAGTCTGTTCATATTTCAGTCTATACATATCAATCTATCTCAGTTTGTTCCTATCTATCAATCTATCTATCAATCTATCTATCTTAGTTTCCTAATATTACTGTCTGTATCAATCTATCTATTTGGGTGCGTGGCCGAGTGGTTAGAATGTTCGCTTTCTGACTATGACACTCGCGTTCGAATCTCGCCACGATTGGTTTATCGTTCTGGAGTTGGGACGAACCCAGTGTGCAGCACATTTGGAAAGTACCTGAAGACCATAGCACGGGTAGAAATATGCCTTGTTAGTGAAATTGGGTAGACTGGACATTTGGAGGCCGTCAATAGCTGTGCTAAATCAATGTCACAAGTCATCGTGACCGAGAGTTTGAGTGTGTTGTAAAATAAAATTATTTAATTGGATATCGTCTTTTTAGAAGTCGAAATACGTTACATATATTTTTTTCAAATTTGTCATTAAATTACCTAACATTGCCCTGATATCTAGGAATTTATAACTTGATGTCCCTTTTCTATAAATATTGTAATAATTTTACTGATGTGGTTTCCTTTTTGGTAGCTAGTGTTTATAAATTTATGCGTGCTACTAGCTGACAAGGTTTCATCAACGTACAGTTTAAATAGCTAGATGTAACCGTAAGTTCTATGCTAACATTTTCTTCTCTCATATTTCTCGCTTGTTGAATTTTTCTTTTTTTCTTGCTTCCCATTGATCTTCGAAAGTTTATAACTAATGTCAAATGTTCGTCTGTTTTATTCTCTCTACTTAAAAATGTTTTATTTTTTACTTCATATTATCTCACACTCATTAACCCCCTTTGCGTCTAAGTGGCTTTATTGCCTTGTTTTAGGATACACGATTAAAAATAAATTATATACTCCCGTATGAGTTTGTATATATATATATATATATATATACATACATACGTATATTTACATGTAATTAATTTGGGTGATTTAGGCTTATAGTAATGAGTCTAGAAGAATCCTCAACAGAATGCAGAAAGCACTGGATGACCGTTTCGCCTTATCTGGGACTCATCAGCAGTGCGCATCCATTACTGAGAATCGAACCTGGACCGTTTCGATACAACACAAGCGTCATGCCAACAGTACCACGGGACTCGGTGACGAAGAAGACACAAAATAGACTCGATATAGCGTGTTACTCACACTGCAGCGATACTCATCCAAGTATTCAGATAAACTTGGAACCGTACCCCAAGAACTACGACTGCTTTATATATATATATATATATATATATATATATATATATATATATATATATATATATATATATGGGTTAAATAGCATGGGTCAAATATATAGCTATGGGTTAAATAGCAGGACAGACTGGGTTTTATAGCCTTGGATGGCAACTGGTCTAGGAGAAGGACAACTCTGAATTCAAAACCTGCGGAGGGTCGTTTGGGGACCTTGTGACACGTAGTGCACCAAGCCTCTGTATTCGGCCCTTCAAAAAGTGTGGATAGTGCTGCACGAAACCTTCACCACTATAATCGAATCTCATGTGCCGGTGTCAGGCTGTCAGTTTCCTGAAACTGATCGGCTTGACCCTCATACGTCGAACCTGACGGGAGAATCGATATATATATATATATATATATATATATATATATATATATATATATATATATGTGTGTGTGTGTGTGTGTGTGTGTGTGAGTCTAAAAAGTCATTATGAGTTTATATATATATATATATATATATATATATATATATATATATATATATATATATATATGTCAGTCTAAACATGTTATTATAGTGATTTTCCAACCATGGCTTAGGAGTGGCACTTGACCGAAAGTATGGGTCACCCAGTGAGGATCGAACTCACTACTCAGTCGTTTTTTCTTCTAGCGAGACAAGCAAACATGTCATTATATTTGGCTATGTACCAAAATTTGTTTTCATCTAACAAATTATTCCTTCTCAGCCCTGTTTTCTTGTATATTCTTTAAATATAAATTGTTTTTCTAATAATAATAATAATAATGATGCTGTTATAAATATTGTTGTTTTCTAAAGTATTCACACCACAAGAAAATACACTTTTATCTCAAATTTACTATATTTACAAAGTGACATATGATAAAGTGCATATCAATTTGAACACTTAGTTGGTAAGTCATTAGAACAATTACAAACTTTAGTCTACAGTCTAATTTCATAAAATTGACAAATTATTGATTTTACAGTGTGGGGAAAATATTAAGACAGAGGTTATTCAGTACTTTATTGGAGTTCCTTTTACAACAATAATAGCTTTCCATCGGTTTTTATATATATATATATATATATATATATATATATATATATATATATATATATATATAATAAAAGGCTTAAACACTAAAATTCCATGGTCATAATTTATTCCATTGGAATCGTAAATACGATCCAAGTCATCAGACTTACAAATTCATTTCTTTCTGAGATTAATTGATAAACATTTTCATAGTAAACATCCACTACGTAAAATTTACAATAGGAAGACACTTAAAATTAGTTACTCATGCGTTAGAAATATGGAGAAAATCATATCTTCCCATAATTGTAGAATACTTACAACCTACCATAGTAATGAAACTCAATCTAGTAACCCTACCTGCAATTGTAGGAATAAAGACCATTATCCAATCGGGGGTAAATGTATGTATGAAAATGTAGTATACGAGGCAACAATCTTCCCCGAGGAAAATATAAACCAGAAAAAACGATATATAGCTATATCCGCCGGTGATTGGAAGCAGCGTCTATACAACCATAGACACTCTTTTAGATATAGATACCTCAGAAATCAAACTTCCTTAAAATAGAAAGTTTTGAATTTGTAGGTCTGATGAATTGGATCGTATTTACGATTCCAATGGAATAATTTATGACCATGGAATATTAGTGTTTAAGCCTTTTTATTATATCCTTACTCTGTCCTCGACATTGAGTTCTACCTGGATTCTATCCTCTTGGAATTATTTTTTTTACAAATATATATGTATGTGTATGTCTGTCTGTATATATATTTATACTTTTTAGATATATCGTTGTATATGTATGTGTATATTTATCACTAATATCTATCTATCTATCTATATATATATATATATATATATATATATATATATATATATATATAGATATAGATAGATAGATAGATAGATAGATAATAATCCGTTGGTATATAATCCTGTTAATACAATATAAAATATTAAATATTAAAACTGATTCACACAGCTCAATGTTTTAAGTAAACAGAGCAACATATTTTATACAATAGGAATTAAGATTACATTAGATTAATGATCATTTTCACCTTGTAAATTGGCATAAAATTTACAAGGATATTTCAATCCAGGGATGATAAAATAAGTGAAAGAATACGTGACTTTTATAACATTATATAATAAATAATTACATATATTAACTTAATTAACCAATTAATAGTAAAAAAAAATTAATAGCAAATAAATTTAAATAATATATTAAATATTACATAAAATGCAGTAATAACTATTAATAAAAATATTAATAAAAAATACATAAAAAAAACTATATTCATTCCTTAAATATTACACTACGAAAGATTTACAAATACCATTTCATCAGACCAAATAATACAATATATATCAGTAAAAAAACTTAAATTCTACATATCAATATTATATATTAATATATACACCACATTGGTTCATAATATTATATTCCAGGATTGAATAAGTCAAACGAATATTTTCGTCGGTCGAAATAACCTTATCCAACCTATGACGTGATTTTGGATTTTATTGAATATTAATTTTTGCTCAGGTCATAATAAATACACCTTTAATGTAAATCAATTTAAACTAGGTGACTGAAAAAACCTGGATAGCACAATTTTCAAATAAATTGGCATCCGAGGAAAAAACGAAAAAAAAATGAAAGCACAAGAAACATCCGAACTGGGCGAAAGAAATCGTTCAGTATCTTAAATCTCTGGTATAAAAGAAAAACCAGCGAGTAATAAGTTAAATCGAAGAGTGCTCAATAAACTAAGTAGAGGAAAAATTAAAATAAATCAATACTAATGAGCCAAGTATTGCCTACCTAGGTTTTACAACATGGGATCATCAATTCACCCTCATGATCCCATGTGGTGAAACCTAGGTAGTAACTGGCTCATTAGGATTTATATATATATATATATATATATATATATGAAGAAATATAATCTTAAGATGTGGTATATTAATGGGATAATGTGCTCAATATCAGAGACAGAGCGTGTGTAAATATATAAGTGAACATAGAAGTTAACACTTAGAGGCGACAATCTGTTTCATGCTAGATGCAATCGTGGCCTGACGATATATATATTAGAGTAAGCTTTACACTATACAAGGTCCGGGGGCTATTCGAGGTAGAGTGTTACGTTAAGGGGTAGTTTATACGGATAGGAGGAGATGATAATGGTTAACTCAAGACTTGATCAGGTTAAGAAAACATCCTGTTGGGAGTCTGTTCCACCGAGCTGTGGTTCAGAGGAAGATGTTGTTTGACTGGCACTTATTTCTCAGCGATGGAATTCGAAGGGAATGTGGGTTACTGGCTGCAATGCCGAGCCCTCGTCGTGAACGTTAGACCTGGCTGAAGTAAAGAATGTTGTTCGGCCGAGAACTTTCCACGGAAATAGCAATAAAGCAGTGAGAGGCTCACTTCATTCCGCTTGTGAAAGTGGTTGGAGGGTGAAAAATAATTCGTCAGCCACAAGAACACGGAGATGCATTTGAACTGTATCAAGACCAAATATAACAACTGTACTCCATTTTTGTCCTGATCTCTCTCTTGGCATTGCAGTGGATAGCAGAAGGATACCGTTACTTATTGGAGAGGTACAGAGAGCCGACTATTTTCTTGTATTCTGGTAGAGATGCGTCAAGATTTTTGGTGACCTTCGTTGGACAACAGTTTTCAGAATTCTTCAGAGGTTTTCTACGTGATTCTGATACGGACTTTGGCATTACTAATTTAATAACTTCACTTTTATTCATTAGAAATCATTCCTGAGTTGCTCGAGATGTTGGCCAGGGTTCGCTGTCCTATGTAAATGCGAAAATCACAAATTTAATCTTCTTGCTGTTTTGATGTTTTCTGTCAATATTAAGTATGTACCTGGCACTTTTCATCTTACCTTGAACCTGGAAAATATCAATAGGAATAGAAATAACCCCATAACATTATGCTATCGCCACTGGGATTCGCACTTGATGTAGCATAGACCGGATTATCATATTTACTGGGTTTGTGCCATCTTACAAGGACACCTTAATCTTCTAGTATTTGAAAAATCTTTGCATAATTACTATTAAAAATAAATTTGAGCAAACATTCTGGATATAACACCCACTGTATCGAAGAATATAGGACTATAAAATGCAAGACCCATTCTCTTTTTTTGCTCAGTAGAAATAACGTCAGGGCTTGTCTTTGCTAGGAGAAAATTCTTTCATCTGGCAAACCAACTAGTAAATTTCAAACAAACCACGCGGACATTGCACGCAAGAACACTTAATTTCTTCAACAGAAATACTTTTTGGTACCTTTAATGTAATACTTTTTAGCTATGTACATCTTTATACATCCCTATAACATTCTCAGTTCTGACCATCCTGGGTTAGACGATAAACTACACCCGCATCCTGGAATGGACGATAAACTACATCCGCGTCCTCGGTAAGACGATAAACTACATCTGACAGTAAGGCCTTTGATGAGGAGGTTTTGAGGAGCGAGGAAACACTTCTCAATTGCTGGCGTTCCCAGGTCCACCCTGAGCAAAGGTGGTAACACCTGCCAGGGTTCCAGCTATGGGCAAATAGTTAAACCTCTCCAAAGGGGTGAATACACAATGAAAGTATAAATATAGGTTTTAATACCAGCAATAATTTTTTGGGAAAAAATTAGTACCAGCAATACATTTTTTGGAATTTTTTTTTTACCAGTAATATATATCTTAATTAAATAAATAACCCATTGAAGTTGATATGCCGTAAAACAAAACAAAACAAATTAGTTCTTCTGATAGCTATTTGAACTTCATAAATGTTATTTCTTCTCTGTGACGCTACACTTAAGGACATGGGTGATCAAGGCTCTCTACACCATCCTATCCTTTGTAATTCTTAGTAACGTTTTTCTTGCTGTCATCCCTCACCTCTCCTCATTCGGCTATCGATTTGTACAAGTTCTTAATTGACGTGCTCCTCTGTCTCCCCGCGGTCACTTTAGACTACAATGTAATATATGAATGTCAAATTTTCCAAAGCCATATTCCTTGTTAGGTTATCAAGAATTTTCTCCTGTCTGTTTCCAATTCTGAGTAGAAATGCCTGCTTTGTTTCCATTTCCCTTAAGAACTCTTAAGTTTATTCGCACCACCCATGATATTCTCAGTATCCTTCGGTAGAGCACCACTTCTGGTGGCTCTAATGTCCACTTCAACCATAAGAAAATTGTCCTGCCCCCATTGCTATATTGGAGAATTGATATTACATAAAAGTATCATAACACAGCATGGCTGATGCTAAACTCCACAAAAGTGACACGTTGCTCATCCTCAGATGCCATGAAGTGGAAAGATTATATTGAATCCATTGCTAGATCAGCTGCTAAAAACATTTGTTCACTGTGTAGTGAGAGACATTTTTTCTTTCAAGAATCTATCTTACATATCTATAAGTCTACCATTCGCCCATGCTTAGAATATTGTTCCTTCTCGGGCTAACGTTCTCAGCTGCCATGAAGTGGAAAGATTGTATTGAATCCATTTCTAGATCAGCTGCTAAGAAAGTTTGTACACTGTGTCGTAAGAGACAATTTTTCTTTCCAGAATCTATCTTACATATCTATAAGTCTACCATTCGTCCATGCTTTGAATATTGCCGTCACATATTGCCCGATGTCACTGTTATTTACCTACTCATTGTAGTAGAGACTTTGTAATCGCAGATACAAGTATAGTAACGCCGTTGAACAATACTGGTGCCAGACGCCTTCGAATATCACTCGCACTAATAGTACTTGTTCGATAATACTCGCTCGAATAGTAACCTGTATAGTGATCTGAATAGAGGAATAGTATAGTGAATAGAGTAGAGAATAGCGGTCCGTATAGTAATAGAGGATAGACTAGAAATGACGATCCCTATATTAATAGAGGAAAGAATAGAAATGGCGATCCGTATAGTATAGAGGATAGAATAGAAATAGCGATCCGTATAGCGTAGAAATGTTGATTCAAATAGTAATAAAGGATAGACTAGAAATAGCGATCAGTTAGACGCCAGGTTAATTCCTGCTTATGCGTTGTCTCTATGGCCACGTGGTCTACTTAATTCAATTATGAGATCACTTGTGTTTGTTCACTGGCGATCTATGTTCAAATTCAAGCGTCGGCAGTGACACTTTATTCCTATATAATATTCTCTTGGACTGGTCCCCGTTCTTTTATTTTTCTTTTTCCTCATAAGCATCTTCTCATTTTCTTTCACTCTCAGTAACCCACTGCTTCTTAGTGGCATTATCGCCTTCCATGGTTCGAGATGTTAAAAAAGCTGAAAAAATCTATGGAAAAATCTCGTTAACATGAAGATCCAACTACATAAAAGCGAAGTAATTTATTTGAACTATTTTAACAGCTTCTAAATCCGAAAAGAAATCAACGACCTTTTTACAGAGAAGTATATTAAAATGCAAAATGATGATTTAATATAGGAAAAGAACAAAAAAAAAAAAAAAGAATGTTGTAGCGAGAAAACTAAAGTGCGTATTATTCAAAGAAACTAGTCAAATATCTATAATTAAAAATATAAATTATGATCATATATTATTCAGGTGTTAGGGAAAGTAGAGAATTTAATTAAAATTTCGAATAAACATTGATATTAAGATGCTTAAAGAGTCTCTATTTTAATATTATTTTCTTTCTGTATGATCTTAGCTAGAAAAGAGGATGTATTATAAAAACCTACTTTGGGATTAATTGAATAGAATCGTGACATCATGGCTGATTCAATAATTACTTCAGATGATTTTTATTTTTTCAATTATTTTGACAATTATATTGTGAGAGAGAAGTGAAAGGTCAACAAGAATATTAAAAAAAATGAAATATCCAACTGGTTTTCATCTATCTTACACACGCCCACATACACACACACACACACACACACACACACACACACACACATATATATATATATATATATATATATATATATATATATATATATATATATATATATACACTTTATTTTACGATATTACATCGAAAACCTGTCAAAATCGCTACACAATTGCAGTAGTGTTCCGATGCGTATCAATGCATCTCATCAGGCGATTGTAAATTACTGGTGACAATTTAATACAGCGGCTTTTTTACGAAAAAAGAAAAGGAAAAAGAAAAGTGATGGGGTGGTTATAATGTTTGTGGACTTTGATCAACCAATCGAATACGACCTACGTTAAATTTTTAAAAAAGCTGGAAAATTAAAACTTAGCTGAATATATATATATATATATATATATGAATTACAATTTCTGAAATCCAAACAATTTACTTCATACAGATGATCATTTCGTCCACGGGAAAGTAGTTTTCCCTTGGATTTATCAATGCAAATACATTTACTAAAATGTATAAAAACCCACGTCTCTTCACAGGAAATTTGAATGGCAAAGGAAGGAAAGAAGGAAAAAAGAAAAAGGAAATAATAAAAGGAGAGGGAGTAAGAATTGGCCTATAATAGATGAGGGAGTTATATAGATATCGAGGCTTAATGGACCTAACGTTGTTGTGGTGGAGTCGGTACAGGTAGACACGATGGTTGAAAATGGACGCTGACCTAAATGTAAATATCAACACCTGTACAAGGAAGATGAATGATAAAAAAATCCATAATAATTTTCAGAGAGAATTTAAAATTAATAATTTTATAAAAAGACGTTAATATTAATCCATTCAGTACTACATCATTAACTATTTAGTAAAAGATACAATAAAAAAATTAAGTAAATTATTAATATATTAATTTCATTTAAATATAACTAATCCAAATATTTAGATTTTGTCATTAAATAACTCATAGTGCTGTTGTTATGCCGCTAAAGACAACCAACCAAACTAATAAAAATATTTAGATTTAGGCATTAAATAACCCATAAAGGTGTTTATATCCCGCTAAACAAAGACAATCAACCAAACCAATCAAAATATTTAGATTTCGGTAAAGCAAACCAAAGTTATTAGGAAACAGGAAAATTTCGTTCGAAATTGACTAGAGCCGTGAACTGTTATGTAGTATCAAAGTCCTTCTATACAGCATTGAATGTTAGACAATCTTATCAAGAAGAAGTGACTTGAGACAACAGTTCTACGGAAGGATACAATGTACAGAACATGTGTGAAACGAAAAAGTTTTAGAGAAAATGAAAGCCAAAAGGACATTGTTTACATTATTTACATTATTCGGACTGTTATCCTCATCTTCATTGCCATATTCACAACGTTTCGGTCGTTGTACTTTCCGGCCTTCTTCAGGTGATTGGATGAGGTATTATGATTACTTGCGGTATTTACAGTATTCGGACTGTTATCCCCATTTTCATTGCCATGTTTACAACGTTTCAGCCGTTGTACTCTCCGGCTTTTTTCAGGTTATTGAAATTTCGAACCGAAACCCTTATTTTCGTCCACCGGGGTAGATTAAATATGGCTATGAAGATAAGAATAACAATCCACATAATGTAAATCCTCATAATACCTCATCTCAGAGATATAAATTAAAAAGGACACTTTTATTTAGAAATAGAAAGAATTGTTACATCACATAGTAAAGAAAGAGAGCTTAGAAAATTCAACATTTAGATATGTTGAAGGCAAGAAGAATTGAGGAAAGAAGGGAATAAGCTACCTCACGGACGTGTATAAATGGATTAGGATTTGATTGGTTGTTTTTGATTAGCGGTTTAACAACACTTCTATGGGTTATTTAATGCCGAAATCTAAATATTTTGATTGGTTTCGTTGGTTGTCTTCGTTGAGCGGCATATCAACCTCTATAAGCTATTTAATGCCTAAATCTAAATATTTTGATATTATCAACACCTCTATGGGTTATTTAATGCCGAAATCTAAATATTTTGTACGGAGTTATATTTATTTTACTTTTTGGAGATAATAGTAGTTTCTGTGATAAGGATGTTACTAATTAACCCATAAAGAGGAGGAGAATTGGTGGATTCACCCCATTCCCAATGGTATTAAGGCGATTGACAATTCCGAGCTATTACGCATTACACCACATGCCCATCGAAGCTTGCAGCACCTGATCGTTCCAAGCGATCCCCCATCTAGGTACTGACCAGGCTCGACGTTGCTTAGCTTCGGTGATCGTATGCAAACCGGTGATTCATTGTGATTTGACCATAAACTCAGGGATTAGGAGTCATAGCAATAAGACAAAGACTGCTTAGAGTTTCAAGGGACGGAAAGTTGTGGAGAACAATGGTCTCCCACTTCTTTAAGCGTCACGGCACGAGAATTATCTGACCATGTAGTGTGAAGTCGACGAGAAGAACAACGGAAACGAGATCTTTTCGATATTTTAGTCAAATCAATTTCACAGTTGTTAATGAAAAAGAAATTTAAAAAAAATGAAGCTTAAGTCAAATATACGTGTCACTGCGAAATTAATATTTTTAGTGTTGTGAGTCACTGCTGGAATTTCTGCCAATAATCAATAATATCGTATTTGAATTTTTGCCTATATTAATTCAAAAATGCATCTGACATAAAAGTAAGTACAAAGCAGCGATGTCTCACTGAATTTCACACCAAACCATCCTTGCTGAACATTTATGGAAACCAAACAATAGATGAAAATAAAGTTAGAAGTGAACCAATAAGCTACGTTCCAGATGACTTTAGATAGTTGTTTTCTCGTGAAATTATAAAAAAGTTTGAAATTGTCTCGTCGATGGTGGTGAATATATCGTTTTGTAACTGAAAACCTGCTCTCCGTTTTGTACCTGAAACCGACTCTCCGTTTTGTAACTGAAAACCTGCTCTCCGTTTTGTACCTGAAACCGACTCTCCATTTTGTAACTGAAAACCTGCTCTCCATTTTGTATCTGAAACCGACTCTCCATTTTGTATCTGAAACCGACTCTCCATTTTATAACTGAAAACCTGCTCTCCGTTTTGTAGCTGAAACCGGCTCTCCATTTTGTAACTGAAAACCTGCTCTCCGTTTTGTATCTGAAACCGACTCTCCATTTTGTAACTGAAAACCTGCTCTCCGTTTTGTATCTGACACCTGCTCTCCGTTTTGTAACTGAAAACCTGCTCTCCATTTTGTAACTGAAAACCTGCTCTCCGTTTTGTATAACTGAAACCGTAACTGAAAACACTCCGTTTTGTATTTTGTCTCCGTTTTTGTAACTGAAAACCTGCTCTCCATTTTGTAACTGAAAACCCATTTTGTATCTGAAACCACTCTTTTGTGAAAACTCTCCGTTTTGTAACTGAAAACCTGCTCTCCGTTTTGTAAGCTGAAACCGACTCTCCATTTTGTAACTGAAAAACCCGTTGTGTAGCTGAAACCGACTCTCCATTTTGTGAAAAGCTCTCCGTTTTGTAGCTGAAACCTGCTCTCCATTTTGTAACTGAAACCTGCTCTCCATTTTGTATCTGAAACCGACTCTCCGTTTTGTAACTGAAAACCTGCTCTCCGTTTTGTAACTGAAAACCTGCTCTCCGTTTTGTAACTGAAAACCTGCTCTCCGTTTTGTACCTGAAACCGACTCTCCATTTTGTAACTGAAAACCTGCTCTCCATTTTGTAACTGAAAACCTGCTCTCCGTTGTGTAGCTGAAACCGACTCTCCATTTTGTAACTGAAAACCTGCTCTCCGTTTTGTAGCTGAAATCTGCTCTCCGTTTTGTAGCTGAAACCTGCTCTCCATTTTGTAACTGAAAACCTGCTCTCCGTTGTGTCCGACTCTCCATTTTGTGAAAACCTGCTCTCCGTTTTGTAGCTGAAACCTGCTCTCCGTTTTGTAGCTGAAACCTGCTCTCCGTTTTGTAGCTGAAACCTGCTCTCCGTTTTGTAGAAAACCTGAAAGCTGAAACTGACTCTCCATTTTGTAACTGAAAACCTGCTCTCCGTTTTGTAGCTGAAACCTGCTCTCCATTTTGTAACTGAAAACCTGCTCTCCGTTGTGTAGCTGAAACCGAATCTCCGTTTTGTAACTAAAAATATGCTGTTTTGTAGCTGAAAACTTGTTCCCCGTTTGAATCTGAAACTTGATCTGCGTTTTTTAGCTAAAAACGTTGTGTAACTTTCGCAGCAAAAACTTTTCCCTCAGTTTTCTAGTTAAAAACATTTCCACGGTTTTGCAACTGAAAACCTGCTATCCGTTTGTTCACTGAAATTTGCTCTCCATTTTGTCGCTGAAAGTTGCTCTACGTTTTGTAACTGAAAGCCCAATTTCTGTTTTGTAGCTGAAAACTGATTCTCCGTTTTGTAACTGAAACCTTGCTCTCCGTTTTGTAACTGAAACCTTACTCGACATTTTGTAGCTGAAACTTGCTTCCTCTTTTGTAGCTAAAAGCCTGTTCGTTTTTCAACTAAAAACCTGCTCTCAATTTTGCAGCTGAAAACTAGCTCCCCGTTTTGCAGCTGAAAACTAGCTCCCCGTTTTGCAGCTGAAAACTACCTCCCCGTATTGCAGCTGAAAATTTTCTTTCCGTTTTGTAGCTGAAAATTTGCTCTCCGTCTTGCAGCTGAAAACTAGCCCTCCATTTTGCAGCTGAAAACTTGCTCTCCGTTTTGTAGCTGAAAACTTGCTCTCCGTTTAGTGCTGAAAACTTGCTCTCGCCAAAGGTGTTATCTCTCTGGAAATAAATAAGAGGCATTATTTTCGGAAGGTCTCTAGTAATTTGGTAGAAAAGCGTGAAAAGGAAAAGGCCAACTTAATATTGTGAGAAATTCTGTAACCACTCCTGCCCATCCATCTCCGACACTTTTCTTTGCCGCCTTTTTTCGCGACCTCGTTTCCATCAGACGGCTAACCGATTTTACATCGATTGACGCAGACATTTTATCTTTAAGTACTTTCTGGTTCTATCTCTTCGTAATGGTCGCTGGCGACGCCATCGTCACTGATTCTACACGTCCCTACCACCTTGCCATCAACCCCCACGACTGTATCAATCTTGATCTTAGAAGATTGCTTGCAAGTTATCTCAACTTTGTAACTTTTCTCTATTTCAACATCTATCCACACACACACACACGCGCGCGCGCGCGCCCACTCACACACACACACACATATATATTCGCATACGCATATATACAGCCATAAATGCGTGCACATACAGATATATAGATACTCGCAAATACAGTCAAACATACTCTCATACAAACATACGTCGATACGCACACATATATATATTCACATATACAACTTTATATACACGCATATATACATAAAATGATATATCTATTTACAGAATCATGTCACGTTAAATATATCGACGAATCTAGTATGGGCTTTCAGTCAATAAGTCGATAAGTCAGTAAGTATATCTATCTATCTATCTATTTATCTCTATCTCTCTCTTCTCTCTCTCTCTCTCTCTCTCTATATATATATATATATATATATATATATATATATATATATATATATATATCCGATTTCTTTTTTGGATTTGTAGGTCTGATGAATTCCAATGTAATAAATTATAACCATGGAATAATATTTTTAAGCCTTTTATTATATTCTTACTGTCCTGGACATTGAGTTCTACCTGGATTCTATCCTCTTGGAAATTTATATATATATATATATATATATATATATATATATATATATATATATATATATATATATATATATATATATATATATATATATATATATATATATATATATATATATATATATATATATATATATATATATATATATATATATATATATATATATTAACATCTATATATCTCTCTCTCTCTCTCTATATATATATATATATATATATATATATATATATATATATAATGTTGCTATATTTCTTGGAAAATACTGTTTTATATCGGTTTATGTCAGTTATTGTCACGAGTGCAGAATATAACTGTGTTCACAGATTCAACCATTTTCTTTTGATTTTACGATATTGTTGTGTACATTATTTTCAGTTAACAATATGAAAATAGCGTTCTCTACATTCCTCCAGTTGCTAGGAACATTCTGTTTTTTGTTATTATTAGTTACTTTCTTTAATTAAATTCATTTCGTTTTTTGCCTTGAGAAAGTTCATATTGGATGAAACGCGTCAGCAATAACTACAGTTTTCCTGTCCTCATTTATATTTATAAATATTGTCTTTTCTACAGGTTAACTCTGAGAAATTTATATATATATATATATATATATATATACTGGACTCTCCCGTTATTTTCGACATATGATGGTTAATCAGCTCAATTCCCAGAACCAACAGCCAGACTAGCCACAGATTCTTCTTTGATTCAGACCAAACATCGCAAGCTTCTAGCTGTTCTATTCATTTTTCTATGGAAAGTTTTCAGACGAATTAGAGTCCTTAGTTCCAACAATTCTAACCTTCATTGCTAAGACACGCTATTCAACGCATATTCTAGCGTACAAAGCTCATTACCTTCTCCTTAGCTTCTTCACACGAACTGCTGCCTTTTGGAAAAAGACTCCCAAGAGGATGTTTCCCCGATCACTATATTTTTAATCTGTTCATGTCTAGAGTTTAATATGATAAATCTATCATGTGAATTTTAGCTTATATCATTTTTATTATTAATATCTACAATAACGTATTCGGTGGTATTACATTGTAACATTTAACTCACTAAATTTTGATCACTTTAGTAATAAATATGATTCATAGTACATTTTGTGATATTTGTCTTTTAATACCAGATACAGAAAGATTTGTATCGATCTGTAGGAAGATATAACATTAAAAGAGAAGCATAATTGTGTATAGTTATTGATTAATGTGTACACAACTTTGGAAATAGCCTAAAAGCCGAACAGCCATCACAGAAGAATCAGAAAAGAAACTGAAGACATTGGTAACATAAAAATAAAGAAAAATGTTTTTTTTTTAGAATTTCACAAAATAAGATATGCGACAAATTAAAAACGGTTATATGTAAGCGTCTTGACCAGCTAGAAAATACTTGAAGAGTTTATACAAAGAGAAAAAATGTAGAATATAAATACAATTGGCTACTGACATCAAACCAACAAATAAGTAACGTTTAAGTCGGGTGATGAATATCGTAAGAATAATTTTATTGATGAATGTAGAGCTACATTAGATGGATATGATAACTTGACTAGTTTTGCTACTAGATGGAAGCAATTGATTCACACGACTTAGAAAATTACGAGCAATCCGTTGTTACAGTAAATTGACCAACAATACATTTTTATAGTAGAATTACCAATAATAAATTCTATAGCAAAATGACCAACAATACATTTTTATAGTAGAATTACCAATAATACATTCTATAGCAAAATGACCAGCAATACATTTTTATAGTAGAATTACCAATAATACATTCTATAGCAAAAAATGACGAACAATACATTTTATAGTAGAATTACCAATAATACATTCTATAGCAAAATGACCAACAATACATTTTATAGTAGAATTACCAATAATACATTCTATAGCAAAATGACCAACAATACATTTTTATAGTAGAATTACCAATAATACATTCTATAGCAAAATGACCAACAATACATTTTTATAGTAGAATCACCAATAATACATTCTATAGCAAAATGACCAACAATACATTTTTATAGTAGAATCACCAATAATACATTCTATAGCAAAATGACGAACAATACATTTTTATAGTAGAATTACCAATAATACATTCTATAGCAAAATGACCAACAATACATTTTTATAGTAGAATTACCAATAATACATTCTATAGCAAAATGACCAACAATACATTTTTATAGTAGAATTACCAATAATACATTCTATAGTAAAAATGACCAACAATACATTTTATAGTAGAATTACCAATAATATAGCAAAATGACGAACAATACAATAATATTCTATAGCAAAATGACCAACAATGCATTTTTATACCAATAATACAATTTTTTATAGTAGAATCACCAATAAAAATAGCAAATGAACAATACATTTTATAGTAGAATTACCAATAATACATTCTATAGCAAAATGATCAACAATACATTTTATCTTTAGTTGAAATCATGTAGATGCGTTCAAAATATATAGATTTCGGTATTAAATTACCGTAGAAGTTTATATGTCTCTTATTAAAATCAACCAAACAACCAACATGAAAGATCTCTTTCATGACATTAATCCATATATTATCCTACAATTTCTTAAAGAAATCAAATTGTATTCCAAAATATAACTTCAACTAAACTACAACATAGAACACACATATCATCACCTCTAGTAATCATGTTCACGCGAACATGTATATGGAGAAAAGCTGAGCATCATCTACCATGTATTCAGTTGTGAAAGCGGAATAATATATATCATATATTACTACTTCAAAGCTCCCAAGAAAATTAAATTTCGGCATTATGTGACCCATAAGGTCTTGATGTGCCGTTAAACAAACGCATCAATTAATCGTTACCGCATCTCCTATTCCGAAATGGTTACTCATCTAGGTAATGACGTTGCTTAACTTTGGTGATCATCCTGTAAAATTAAGAAATAAAAATCTATTCAGCCATTTGAGTTTATATCAGTGGGTTATATCTTTTGAATATATTCATAGATAAAACATTAATTCCTGAAACTTTTGAAACAATCGCATAATTAATATCAAATATAAGAACCTAATACTGTAAATTCTAGAAGTTTTGTTCGCTTGGTACAGGTAATGACCAAATAATTTTAAGCTTAAATCAATAGTCATGCATGACAATGCTCCTTGCATAATACAGATTAGATAGATAGATCGATAGGAAACACATAAAGTGTGCGTGTGTGTGTCATAGAGAGATTGAGAGAGAGAGAGAGAGAGAGAGAGAGAGAGAGAGAGAGAGAGAGAGAGATATCTTAATAGTTCTAAATTGCTTTCACTGGTCTAATAATATGTAAAATGTTGGTTTTCAGCCTGAAAAGGTTGGTAAACTATTTACACTCATTGAGTGGACATTGGATTTGATGCAGGAAATATCCAACCGGAAATAGTTGTCCACTCATGCGCATGTAACACACTTGTTTAACAGTCATGGCTGTCTGAGGAGGAAGTTAGAAGGCAAATGGCCGACACATAGGTAGACATATCTCCCCACCACACTGAATGTTTTTGATCTTTTTCTCTTTTTTACATCCGAATTGATACATGTTATTTTTTCTTTTTTATCTTTGTCTGATTTTTGTTTCCATTCAGGTACGCCTCTTCTTTTACTTTCGGATGTTTTTATTATTTATCATTATTTGCTTTTCTTTTCTTCTTTCTTTTCTTTTCTTTTTTTTCCTTTACTTTCGTTTCCTATCTTTCTTTTCTTTTTTTCCATTTTTTTGCCTTTTCTTTCTTTTCTTTTATTTTACCGTTTCTTTTTTCATTATTTTTTCATTTTCTTTCTTTTCTCTTTTCTTTTTCTTTTTCATATTTCCATTTTCTTTTTCCTTTTCTTTCTTTCTTTCTTCCCTTTGCAAATTATCTTTCCCTTCACATAAGTTTTTAATGACATTTTAGCAATCACCTGATATTAAATCACCATGTTTTCATCATAGATATAATTTTATATACATCGATCTTTGTTAATGGATATTTACCGACCTTATTTCTTATTACTATAAACTACTTTTCTTAGTAAGACTTCTCAGTCTAGGCCGGTTGTTTTTAATTTCACTGTTTAATAAAATAATTAAAAAAAACAGGTATAGGGATGAAATATGTGCACGCACAAAACATAACGTTTATAGTAAAAACACACACACACACACATACATATATATATATATATATATATATATATATATATATATATATATATATATATATATATATATATTTACATTTTATCGTTGAAGCCCTTTCTGTGTAAACAGAAGGATTTCGTACAGAACTTCCAACTAATTTCCATCTGAGCAATATTTTTTTCAGTATATATTGTCCACTTTAGTGATAATTCTGTTTAATTTATTAACCTCGATTTAGCTCTGTTGTGCGAGGTTCAAACCCGCTTACCTAGCCGGTTTTTCAGTTTTACTTTTTATTTATTATTATTATGAGTGCTAATAAAAATAATTTTGTCTTTTTGTGGCAGTCGTAAAGGTTTCTACCACAAATATATATCTATATACATATGCAAATTTTTATATATATTATTTATATATTATATATACGCGGTACTGGAAAGCGCTCAATATCAGTGATAGAGTTAACATATATAATTCTCAATCCTGCAACAGAAATTTATAGAAACAAGGATCTTTTCATTCATAAACAGGTTCGGGGTTTTTGTATATTATTTGAATTGTTCGCGACGATGGATTTCTCGCCAATTAAATCATTAACCTTTGTATTTGTTTTTTGTATGAATAATTCATGAATATATATATATGAATATATATATATATGAATATATTATGTATGTTAGCTCTATCTCTGATATTGAGCGCTTTCAAATAAGTGCCACGCATATAATATATAAATAATAATTTATATAATATATACACACACACACACACATATATATATATATATATATATATATATATTTGTTTATATTTATATACAGACACTTTTATATATATATATATATATATATATATATATATATATATATATATATATATGAATATATATATATATGAATGTATATATATATATATATATTTATATGTCTTTATATATATATATATATATATATATATATATATATATATATATATATTAGTCATTTTTTTTTATAATTCGTCATTATTTCTCAATTATTTTCGTAAATATAAGAGGATAAGTATAAATACACAAAGTCAGTTAGCTAAGTGCCATATATGATACATCTTTCGATACAGTAGCTTGCCATCTCTTTCTGCGGTAGACTGGTTGCCAACCAAGGCTAAAGTACCCAATCTATACTAGGGGTGGAGAAGAATCGGGTTCATAGCTTTCCCAATGGTATTTGTGTGCAAGGGGACCTAACAAATTCGACTAGGATCCGAACTCGACAAAACCTCGTCAAAGTATAATCTCAATTACTTAATGAGACATATCTTAATGAAAACAGTTTGCCAAAATATACGCAGTTTCAATGACATGATCCGGCAGCTCAATTGAATATCAAGTCCTGGAATGTTAAACGGCGCAATTTTCTCTTAAGAATAAACAAGGACCTGAAGATGACAGTCGAGCAAAAACACAAAGCACATCGCCTGAAGATTGCAGTGAAAACGAAACAGACTTTCGTTGCTTGATGTCGACCCCAGAATCTGCAGTAATATTAAAAGTGCACAATACACATGTGATAAAAAATAAAATAAAAATAAAAAATAACATGTAGAGCATTAACCCATTAAATGTCATTTTTTTTTAATGCGCATTTTTGGCCCAGGTGTCTTAAGAGTTTATTTATTCCTTCTGTTTAATTTCAGTAGTTACCATTGTCATTTTTATAGAAACTAGAACATCAAATATATATGTGTATAAAACATCACAAAATAATATTGATTAGAAATAATAAAAAAATACTTTTCAAAATAGTCATTATTTTTCTACTCATGAAATGTAAAATTACGACAGAAAGTGTCTTCTTATGGTTAATAATAAAAACTTTAAAGGCTAAGTGTTGAAAAATATACCTCTGCAAATGCAATGTATGTAAGCAATTCAATGTAAATACAAGGAATAACATGTAGTGAGTTTAATTTTAACAGAACCCCAAGTGGGGCTCATGGCAGGTAATGGGTTAACTTGAAAAATTAGAAGATCAGTTAAATCCGTTACCTTGGTTTAAACATTACGATATCGTCAGGCGATTTTCATCAATTGACCTCCCAACGGTTTATCTTAAAAAAAAGAAAACGAAAAAAACAAAAAAAATAATAAATTAATATAGTAGTAACCCAAATGTTTTTTTCTTGGATTTCCCAAGAAAAAAACATTTGGGTTACTACTACACAAGAAAGACAATGATTAAACATCAAAAAACATAAGGGAAATTAACTCTTTTTAATAAAATATGGCAATATCCACTCTTTGCCTGATAAAGGTCACGAGACGAGAAACGGGTGTAGCAAAAATATGGAAAATAACGTATAATATATATTTTAAAAAATCCACATTATAACCAAAAACGTAATTTGACATTATATAAGAGATGGACATTAATAATTTAAAAGATAGATATTTAAACGTAACTATTTAATAAATATATTTAATCATCAACTTAAACAAATTTGTTTCAATTTCAATTATTTGAAATTCTGTAGTTTTTTTTTTAAATTAAGCGGGTGTTAGCCATTCAAATTGTATTTTTTTCTAGTTAACAGATTGTTTCATCACTGAAAAAATAATCTCTATTTTCTGTATTAAGTGATACTAATTTAAAATATAATGGAATCCTTTTTTCTAATGATATAAAGACTTATTAAAAGTTTGAATTCCTTCCTCAGTCTCGTAATATTTCGCAAATAAACTTTACATTGGCGGGAATGAAGGTGTACTTTAATGTGGACAGGCATTCACACTGTCAACCAACGGATACAATTAGAGACAGGTTTACGGATTATAACAAATGGTGACTGATTGCATTTTTTTCCTGGAGACACAATGCTACATACGCGCAACAATCATACTAATTTTGACTATATCGTCATCCATAATTCATTTTTTTCTATTGTAAAGAAATGCATGGTGGACATAATACTGACGAAATTTTTAAAAAAGAATTCGCGGAAAGGTTTTCCATTTTTTTTTTAACTTTTTCATCTTATTTTAAATATTCTTTCTTTTTTAAGTTTCTTTGCACTTTGTTCCCCTTTTTTTAATTTTTTTTTACATTTGTTTTCGCTGTTTATTCTTTTTTTAAATTTATTCTTTTCTCCCTTTGTCATCTTTCTAAAATTTTCATGACATCCCTGTAAAATCATTTTCTTTTTTTACTTTTCTTTAAATATTTTCCTTTTTTTCTTTCTATTTTCCTTTTCCCTTCTTTTTTTCGTCATCTTCTCTTTCTTTTCATTTTCCTTTTCTACACGTACTTATTCAAAATAATCTGGAAAGGAAAAAAAAAAGAGAAAGAAACTAGCATCCATTCGTCACCTCGTATAATCTTTATAAATTATATTAAAACCTTTCCGTACTTAACGACTGATAAAAGTTAAATAAGTTTCATTAATGTAAAATACAGGTTTTTATGTTGATGAAATATGCCATCATTATGTATTTAACGGGGCAAATTTAGTTTTAAAAGACACACAGCAACACATGACGGCTCACACACATTACTAAGGCGTTGTGGCGTAAGGGTTATGAGTTTGGAGAAGGGAATGGCTGAGACTACGTTCGATTTCCGAAGAAGCTGCTTACATTCCACGAGCACTAAAGCTTTTGAAAAAAAATCAAAGATAACGCTCCCTGTAGACCGTCCTCTCACCAGATACCTTTACAATCACGGGTATGTCACGATTACTGAAATATATCCAGTGGCATATATATATGTAATTAGTTCTGTATATATATATATATATATATATATATATATATATATATATATGTGTGTGTGTGTGTGTGTGTGTGTGTGTGTGTGTGTGTGTGTGAGTGAAATAAGAACGAATAGAATCAAATTTAGACGTTTGTAATATACAATTTAAAATTTGATCTACTCACCAGTTATCTCACCAGTTAATACACATCGAAACAATATTGCATTCGCGTAGCGTCTTTTATGTGCTTTTTATGTAATATCCTAAAACAAAGTACATATATATATATATATATATATATATGTGTGTGTGTGTGTGCGTGTGTGTGCGTGTGTGTGTGTGCGTGTGTGTACTGGCTTATTTCGTATATAAAAACGTTTAAATTTCCCTTTTCACTCTGCCGTGCGATGATAGCCTAGTGGTAGACTGATGTTAAAATGGTCGGGTTTCAAACCCGGCTTGAAGTAATCAGACGTCTCGCCACACTGAAGAGTTGTGATACAGTGAAACTGCCTGTGAATGACAGTTTATATATATATATATATATGTAAACCTAATGTTTAGTGGCTATTTGTATGTGAGTAGACACTCCGTTTATTTATTAGACAGCATATTTAATTACTTTCGTCTACCGGCTTGAACATTCGAGAAATCTTATAGAGAGACGCAGGTTCAAATCCTGTCGCAGGGCGAATATTTTTGTTTAATAATTTTATCTTTAATAAGAATATTTTTCTTTAATAAGTTTACTTTAATAAGTTTTTTTCATCTATGTAGATCAAAAGGAGGGTTTGGCCGAGGACTGACCCCAGGTGGACGCCTGCGTTGGCCGCTAGGGCTCCGGAGTACTGGCCATCCATAACTACCTTCAGTTAGGAAGAATTTTATGCTCTCAAAGACCCTTCCAGTGATTCCATAACTGGAGAGATTGTGTAGTAAGCCTTTGTGCTACACCTTATCGAAGACCTTTGAGATATCTAATGCTATAGTGTGTGTTGTCATCAAGAGCCTCACTGATTCTGTGATTAATGGTAAGGACGTCGGTAACAGATTTGGCCGACGAAACCCATAATGCTTGTCGCTGAAAAGTTTGTCAATCTTCTTACATCTATATCGTGGCTGTCCTCTCGGTTTCGAGCGTGACCATTTCCTTTATTTCATGTACTCAAAACCCTCAAATTCCCCCTTAAATTCTATGTATTCGCAGGTGACTCTTCAGGCCAGCCAAACTGCGACAAATTTTGCCACAGAATTGGCATACCCGAGCAGTTTTGTTTACAGTGACATTATTCGGTTGCACACTAGGTTTTGCACATTTTGAAGCCGACAAAAGATAGGCACAATTTGCATATGTCACAATTAACGTGGTGAATTTGCGGACCCGGTGCTGGACCCTGTTTGCCTTTATGAATCAGACATTTGTAGGCACTGTACTGCATACGGCTATTCTCATAGGACTCAATGCCTTCAAAAAAATTAGTTTCGCCGCTTACTTCTATCCAAAGCCATTTTATTCCCATTGGTCTACAGATAGTCCAGATTGTTTCAGATAAGATTTTATTGTGTCCTTATATTGTATGTATATATATATATATATATATATATATATATATATATATATATATATATATATATATATATATCTTCTATATATATATATATATATATATATATATATATATATACATATATATATATATAATATTAGTGGTAAATATACACATACATATGCAATCATATATCTAAAATATATAAATATATATACATACATACATATATATTTGTATAAAAAATAAATCCATGAGGGAATAAAAAATAAAATTTAGTGAGAGTCTATGTATGAGAGTGTGGGACGAATGTTCGAGTAAATGAAAGCTATAGGGAGTGGTAACAGACGAGAGAAGAACAGGAAGGTCTAAAGATGGATGGAGGGATTAAAATTTAACAGAGAGAAGTTTTAAAGAGGTGAGTCAAAGACGGTTTAAGTGAGAGAAATATGAATATTCTCGGATGTCTACATTAAAGATATACCGGAAAAGATACATTTTGTGGTGACATACACACACAATAGACGATCTAATCTTAAAGATCAGAAGAAGAGGAAGGGAGAGGAAAAGAAAAGAAAAAGGGGTGGGGGAAACTAAAACCGAAGAGCATTTATAAAAGGTCCGCTGTGTAATCAAGAAAACTTGACAAAATTAATATCGACTACAGGTTACAAATCAAATATAAACATATAAAAATAACAAACATAACGATTATCTAATCTAGCAAGGACCTACATTTCTATGTTCAAAAACACATGCATATAAACACATACACAACAACATATTTATATTTACACGTACATACATACATACATATAAGGCTGTACACGCATACCCATACATATACATATATCTATACATATACATATACACATATACATACATATATGCATACATCCATACACATCCACTTCTACATATATATATACATTTACACACATATATACATACGGACATAAACATATGTGCCCATAAACATATATACATAAAACCTTGCATCTCCATACAATTACATACACCCATCTAAGCAAATAAACAATGTATCCCTTTATCTATCCGTCTAACTATGCAGACATACATATACACCCATATACAGATATATATGTATACAAACATACCCTAACATACACACACATATAAACACATCTACATACACATCTACCTACATATACATCCATCCATATGCGTATATATATATATATATATATATATATATATATACATACATTTCTACATATATACGCATATACACACATACACACACATGTACGCACATATACATATCTATATATAAATCAAAACGTAAGATTTAAAAAAAATTGTCTCAAAATCAAAAGGAAATACATAGCGCATCACATACACAATGATACATATAAATAATCATAATAGTCATTCCATTAAAATGTCATGCCCGATGAACCAAGATGGAACTGACATAAGTGACAACACGTTATAAAACGGTGTTTATGTTTTGAATCGTTTCTTATGTCTACATTTACAAAATATCTCAATCCGAAGATTTAGCAACACATCTTGATTCTTATCTTTAATCATAAAAAATTTTCCGCCATGCACAGATCACACCGATCGTGGAAGTTATTAGGGGTTCTAGCTCTTGATAATTATCTCCATTCGAAAAGTGGGGTAGTTCCTTATCCACCAGATCCCAGTAGTGTTTGGATAAGGAAGTTTGATTTTTGAGGTATCTATATCTAAAAGAGGGTCTATGGTTGTATAGACGCTGCTTCCAATCACCGGCGGATATACCTATATATCTTTTTTCCTGGTTTATATTTTTCTCGGGGAATATTGTTGCTTCATATACTACATTTTCATACATACATTTACCCCCGATTGGAGAATGGTCTTTATTCCTACAATTGCAGGTAGGGTTACTAGATTAAGTTTCATTACTATGGTAGTTTCTAAGCATTCTACAATTATGGGAATATATCATTTTCTCCATATTTCTAACGCATGAGTAACTAATTTTCAGTGTCTTCCTATTGAAAATTTTATTCCCGGAGTTGTTTTTTCTATTTTCTTTTTGAATTTGTAGATCTGATGAATTGGATCGTACTTACGATTACAATGGAATAAATTATGACCATGGAATATTAGTGTTTAATCATTTTTTTATATATATATATATATATATATATATATATATATATATATATATATATAAGCATAAAGATAACGATAAAAGGAAAACCTATCTCAACCGGTGAATGTCCGTCCTCTGTGGGACATCAGTTTGAGGTTTACAGAAAAGCTATCAACAAGAACAAACTGGCCAATTTTTATTCCCAATCAAATCCGGAATAATTATAGAATTCTATTTAATTAAGAGCAGTAAGAATATGCAGTCCCCAATACTTATCCAACGAAGAAATATGCAGAGAAAAATATAGTATATACATAGAAAAACTTTAAAAAAACTCCAATGTCCTTATTATTTCAACCACAATGCTAAGAGAAAGGCACACAAAATATACCACCACACAAAATATAACAAAATTATTAACAACAATAAACTAGATAAAAACAGATACATAATAGTAATTACAAACTCCATAATATCCACTATCCAAAGCATCTACCCAATGTAAACATCATCAAAATAATGACAACCACATCCAAAATTATTATTGATAGAATCAGAACCCAAAATATGCATAACAATAATAATTCTGAAGCAGGTACAATGAACGACGAAATTATTTGTTCACACATCAAAAATTGAATTCGTCTTTGATGCCAAGTTTTTATATGTTAATAAGCACAAAAAGGAATATAAAAATCAACTTTAATAATACAACAAATTTGACAGGCGGATTATACAAAATAGGAAAAGACAAAATTATTCTTATTCTTATTATTTTCACAATATTAATAGACAATAGTATATCTTACCATCTCTATAACTTTCTGCAATCGTTTTCTAAAGTTTTTGATGAAATTTGAACACGTCCTTTCTGGGATTTTCTTTCATTCTTCAATGTTTGCCGTTATAATTCCTGAATGTTTTTTTGGTGACCGACGATTTATTCAAACTTTCAATTCTTGCCATAGATTTTCAATAGGATTCAAGACAAGACTCATTGAAGACCATGACAAAACTGTAATCTCCTTTTTTCTGAAGCCACTGATATAGACGTGTGCTTGGGATCATTATCTTGCTGGAAAGTAAATCGCCGACCTAGATGAACATTTTGCGCTGATATTTGTAGATATTCATCCAGAATTTTGGTATATTCTTCAGATTTCATTATTCCTCTTATTACAAGAGATATTTAGAAAGGTACGTCCTATTTCTGTGCGCGTTGTTGTTGAAAGATAATATATGTTGAAACCGCCTAGTTTTAAATGAATCATTAGCACTCCTGATATAAAAATTTTGTAACTGTTGCATTTTTATTGTAAAAATAGTACTTAGGTAAAAAAAGGAATCATTTTGACAGCTATTTTGTAATGGGCTCTCGTTAGGATTTCTACAAGTAACGTGTTGGTATTATTTGCGTTTGCTGCTATGGATGGCAATTATTACTTAGGTTTTTGTATTGATTTAAACTTTTATTATTACGTTATTAATAATCTTTTCAAGATTATCTGTACAGATATAGCTTAGTTTTAGTGTATTTCTATAAAAATCTTACTAAGTGGATTATTACTGGTTCCTATCCCTGTCTGTCAAGAGTCTGAGTTCAATACTCGGTTAAGGCAGTGGAGAACTTGGAGAGGTGAATTAACACGGCACAACTGATAACTGACATCCATTAAACATGGCAAGTAGAACTAGAACAGTCTACTCCATATCCGAAATAAAGGATCCAGATCGACATTCCAACCACCTGATGAAGACCGGTGCGCACAACGGCCGAAACGTTGTAATAATTATGGCGACAAAGATGAGGACAATAGTCCGAATAATGTAAATAGTGTACATAATACCTCATCTCAGAAATATAGACAGATACTAAACTTTTCTCTCGTTGGAACAACTATAACCTCTTTCATATATATATATATATATATATATATATATATATATATAAAATCAGAGATATACATACAAACTAATAAATACAAACAAATACATAAAAACAAAAATAACAACGAAATATGTAAATGAGAAAATATGCAATTGAAAAACAATTCCGTTTATGAAGGATCACGTGGGCTCATCAACATGCGCGTCTCAATAACGGAGTTTTAAAAAAAAAGACGCAAATATGAAAATTGTAAAAAAGCGGGAATTCATTACGTTTGTGAATAATTAACGCATGGAGTAACACCTTGAAAAGTGAACACAGTGCCACGAAACTGCTGAGTCGGGATTAATAATGGATATATATATTATATATATAATTACGGACAATAACAGTATATTTTCTGTATTCTTAATTCAAAATTTTTATATATATATATATATATATATATATATACACATGTGTGTGTGTGTATATATATATATATATATATATATATATATATATGTGTGTGTGTGTGTGTGTGTGTGTGTGTGTGTGTGTGTGTGTATATGTCAAAATATATAGAAAATAGGTTAGGTTAGGTAAATGATCCAAAGTTCCTTAGTATTTTAGTTATTATTTTTTTAAAAATATTGCCCGATACAAAAGTAGAGCATAAATATAATCATTTATTTAAAAATATGAGTCCAACTCGCGACATAAGAGGTCCCATGTTTCAAAACAAGAGCCGAAAACTTCAATATAATTATTTGAATTAAATTGAGTTAAAGTAAGCTCTGTTCCATCTTCAAGCGAAATTTTTTTTTGGAATAACGTATTTCTGAAATTTACGTGTTTTAATAATTGAAATCAAAATGTCCATGGTAACAGCTACGGCGAATTGTTTAAGTTGGGTAGGCGGGTGTTGGGTGTTAATAATAAGTATCAGTATAGAGTTACGTTTCAAATTTAGACACCCCCACCTTACCCTGACTTGACATCTATGAATGTAACTTAGTAAGAAGCACTGTCTCGTCGTCGGCGTAGACGGTGTACGAGGCTGGTGTGGTAGAACCAGGTAGCGTAGGACCGGATTCTACCTTACGAAGGAAAGGCTCCGACGCAGTAATGTAAAGCATAGGCGAAAGTGGACAACCCTGACGAATAGCGCGGGGCAACATTTAAAATTGTAACATTTCCCCATTCCTTTCCACTCTCGCGGAAATCCTAGATGCAGAAAGCAAAATCTATTTCAGGGAGTGAAAATCACAACACATTTTGAGAATTTGAATTTCAAAGTGATCACTAGTGCAAGCTCGAGTTATGGTCAACAAGCAGGGAAAAAGTGTCAAATAAGAGGTTTCGCTTCGTCAGCTGCACAGAGATTAAATTTAAATGATAGTAAAAAGCTGGCTATAAACGTTGAGCTCTGTAGAGAATTTAGAAACCATAGAACGATGACAGTAGTGCCAATTGATGGAAAACCGGTATCGATCCCGAAACGTATAACAAAGAAAAACCTTCCAAAGAACTGTACTGATGGAAACAGCTCAAATATATTGACGTATCCAGGATTATATAGGGAAAGCCACCAGTAACTATTTAAGAAAAATTCGGTTGAAGGCAATAAATAATAATAATAATAATAATAAATAAATAAACTGAAAGAAATTGGTATGAACACCACCCAGACCCGGTTAAGGAGATAGGATCTGTTACAATTCTATGGGACTACACAATACACACTGACAGAACAATCAAAGCTAACCGCCCTACATTGTTATTAAAGACCACAAACAAAAAAAGTGCCTCCTCATTGATATGGTAGTCCCTGTGGCACATGGGAACATCATCAATCCCTGTTGTATTTGGAACCCTAGGAATGGTTGGAAAAAAATCCAGTAGACTAAATGAAGGGATTCCTGGAAGTCCATGCCTCAAAGAGATACAAAAAATTGTTCTGACAAGTACAGCCCACACTTTACGAAGGGATTTATCTATGTAAAATATATATGTATTTTTTTTGTCAGTGGAAAGTATCATGATGCTATTTCTAACCTTTGGTCTCTGGGTGGGACCTGGAAAGAAATGTGTAAACGCCAGAAACCAAAGGAAATAAAAACAACAAAACAACAACAACAATAATAATAATAAAACAGTAAATCAAGATTGAACAAAGAGTGAAAAAGAAAGGTAAAAAGAGAAAGAAATCGAACAACTGACTGTAAATAACGAAGCACTGTAATGCATATACATGCTCACAAACACGAATATGCTCTTAGAGGCATCCATACATTGACTTAAATTACGATACTTCCAGATATTGCCGTTTACAGAGCTATCCACACTGAAACATTGTCAGCGAATATTCCATCAAGTCGTAAATGACATTCGGCTCTTGTGTAAGGTAATCGAAACAATTGTTGCTCTTTCATTGGCCGTGTTTGTTTGTTAAATCCGATGGATATAAAACACGAGTCTCAATACAAGTTGGGTGATTAATGCCAATGACAACTAAGAGTGCTTAAAGGAAAAACTGAGAAAGAAAAAGAAATCGAAAGACTGTGTGCGAAGCACTATTTATGGCGCTGTGATGTATTCCTGCGCACGTTTACATTGTTGTTCAAAGCTAATCCCATAGCTTTCGTCACCGACCTAAGAACCAACTTGATAAAACCATGTTTAATTATTGCAAACATTGCTGTAATTCGAGACTGATTTCTTTTTCTATTTCTTTTTGTTTTTGCATGTGTTTAAAGAGGGATTATTTTCGTTCAAAGATAGTCTACATGAAAAAAAAAAACCCAAATACGTGACGAAATAATAGAAAGAAAGAAAAATGATGAGTAGTGTGAAATTGAACCTTATAAAAGATGCAGTTGTTTGTTCGATCTGGGAAGTGAATTTCGCCATCATTAGTTCCAGAAGATGGCTTCATGAAGACAGTCTTCGATTTAGAAGACACGGAAAAGTCGGTTCAAAACCAAATACGCACATAATACGCACATTTAATTGTGCTGTTAAAGATAAATAAAAAAAATAAAACAGTGTCCTTTCACGGTATCAACTATTCTTGTATCTATTTACTCATTATTTTAGTATCTATGAATTACCATGATCTCTTTGGAAAATAGGGAAGTGGTTTCTTTTTGACTTCTAATCGGGTTTGATTTTCCTTTTAGACTGGCTGCCAAAAAAAAAAATCTAGGAAACCATCTTTGTTCGCATAATAGGAGTGAGAAAATGTTGATTCATTCCTTTTCAAAGGATATTAATGCGAAAGAATCGCAGAAGGCCGGGTAAGAATTTGAATTCGGTACGCTTTTTTCACGCCAATTACTTACTCTACGCGTACATATCATGTGGTTCTACAAAAGGTTACTGAGAAAAAATGCACCAAACATGTGGGAAACGACGAAGTTCTAGGGACAATGACAACAGAAAGGAAACTTATGCGTAACGTTAACAATTTATAGAGTACATAATGAGGAAAGAAGGTTTGACAAATTTGATACTCACAGGAGAGATTGAAGGTAAGCGGTTCAATGGAAAACAATGCACAACCTACCTGACGATCTTCAGCGAATGGATGGCGGAGCAGAGTCTGGGAGAGATTTCAAAAATAAAGAATTTATTAAGAGCTGCAAAGGATAGAAAACTCTGGAGAACCTTGATCGCCGTGGCACATGGATGAAGAAAAATTCATATAGCAATATGTTCCTGATAAGAATAAAACATTTAAAAGACACCAAGAAAAGAATACGCAAGATGCCTTATATTCATAAGGATAATTTCTGTGGAATTATCTCTGATATTTTTATTTCTTCATCTTCCTGTTCGATGATAAGAAACGGAACTACGACGACTCCACTTTTAAGAATCATCGCTATTCCCTTTTTATTAAATGGACCATTAACTTCCTTCCTGATGAGTCTGTCTATCTTTCTGAGATGAGGTATTATGTACATTATTTACATTATTCGGACTATTGTCCTCATCTTTTTCGCCATATTTATCACAACGTTTCTTGTTAATTTCTCCCGAGTAAGACCCCCTCCCCCATAGAGAAGAACGACTAAAGACTGTGTGTACTCTATCCCATGCAGCTGCGGAAAGGAATATCAAGGAGAGACAGGCCGCCCCCTTAAGGTAAGGCTTCACAAACACCAGAAAGCTGTAACACGAGGGGAAGTAGAAAAATCAGGCATGGCTGACCCCATATGGAGAGAGAAGGGAGATCACCGCCCTCTGTGGGATCATGTTGAGATCATTGACAAGGAACACCATTGGAAAATTCATAAACCTAAGGAATCAGCACATATGCTAGGCCACAAAAATCTCCTGAGCCGACCAAGCATAAAAATAAATCTAATATGGGAACCAGTAATAAGGAGTGCCAAAGAAAAGCAATTATAACAACATAGTTGCAATATAAGTTCTGGTAAACATGCAATGATAACAGCAAAATTGCAATATGAGCACTGGTAAAAATTGTTGCTGAAGACATTAGGTTTATAATACCCAGAAATTCATACCCAGATGTCCTCAAGGGCACAGTGGATAAAGGCGTTGGTTAGATCCAGTGACAGGACCCAAAGAGTGTGAGTTCAATACCCGGTTAAGGCAGGGAACTTTCGGAGGGAAATTAACAGGAGATATCCATCAAACATGGCACGTGGAACTAGAACTGTCTACCCCGGTGAGCGAAATAAAGTTCGACATTCCAACCACCTGAAGAGGGCCGGAGCGTACAACAGCCGAAATATGGCGACAAAGATGAGGACAATAGTCCGAACTGTTCTACTGAACATTTTCTCTAAGTATCTAAGACTGGTCAATGGGTTCTTCATCATCATTCAAGAGTGGACCTGCGACTGAACATTTCTGTAAGTATGAAAACTTATTCAACCGGTACTTCATTATCTGAGAGCTTACCAGTTTAATGAAAAAACTGCTTGTAATTAAAGAATAGATTGTTATTGAACATTTTCTGCAAGTATCTCAAGTTGGACAATGGGTCCTTTATCATCTGAGTGCTTCGCAGCTTAATCAAAACACTGCTCGTGATTCAAGAGTGAACTTGTTACTGAAAATTTTCTGTAAAATTTTCAATGGGTCCATCATCATCCTTTTCTTCTTAAGCTAATGGTCAATGGGTCCATTTTCATCATCGGGCATCTGGGTGCTTTCCAGCTTAATCATAGAACTACTCGTCATTCAAGAGTGAACTTCCGACTGAAATTTTCTGTATGAAAATTTGGTCAATGGGTTCTTCATCTGAGTGTTTCCCAACTTTATCTAAGAACAGCCCATCATTCAAGAGTGGACTTGCTACTTACATTTTCTGTACGTATCTAAGCTTGGTCAATAGATCCGTCATCATCGGATCTTTCAAGAGTGGAATTGCTACTGAACATTTTCTGTAAGCATCTAAGCCTGCTTCTTGTGTCTCCTTCATTAGACTGCTTCCCAGTTTAATCTAAAATCTCACTCGTCATTCAAGAGTGCTACTGAACATTTTCTGTATAGAATCATCAGCAATAATGAAACCTTGGCTGCCTTTAATCATAATCTGTCAAACTGGCAATGGTTGGCGCCCGCTGAAAAATGAAAATCTATCCCCAAATCAGGACCACAACCGAAAAAAAATAATCTTTACTCTGTGTTTGCTAGAGTAAAAGGGTGCCGACTATCCTGAACAGCTAAACCAAACCAAAATATTATCTTTATAAAAATATATCAATAAAAGCCAAAAACCATTTGTTTGTTTTCCATCTTCAAATGCTAGAGGACATTCTCTCCGTCCTATTATTTTTAGATTTTTTTCATATGATATTCTGTCCTTTTGAAGATTTGCTTAATCCCTTCCTTATATTTCTGTTGGGTTTTAATATTACTCAACTCACAAATCAATTTTAGTTTCACGAACCTTAAATGAGCAGAATGGACCGGAACCAAACAATGCCAGGTCTACACTTGTTCTTTTTATTCTTCGCTTGTCAATGCTAATTGTTTACAATTAGGCTATAAAAGATTCCCTTAAATGAAGGACTGTCATTTCTATTCCAAGACACACTTTGTAGTAACTGACAGCAATATTTGAATAGCACTTGACTATATTTAATTTTAGAAATACAGGAGACTCATTTCTTCTACATCTTCTTCTTCTTCATCTTCTATGTACCGTGTCATTTCAGGTCGCTGACAGTCATGACTCTCCACAATTTCCTGCCTTTTGTAACTCTTAAAAAATGTTGGTTTTCCTAAGTCCGTTTCTGCCATCCATTGACGGAATCTCGCTAGATAGGCTCTGCGTTGTTTTATTCTGTCCCTCTTGCATTCAAACTGCCCTCTGAGTGTCAAATTTTCCAAGCCCATTTTCCTCATTATGTTCCCTACAAATTTCAACCCTTTCTTTCTGATATTATAAGTGTATTTTTCTTGTTTCTATTTTCTCTGAAACTTTGTCGTTGATCAAGGTCAATGGTATTCTTAGTATCCATTTTTAGAAGCAGATTTCTGTTGATTCAAGTCTCTTCCTCATCAAGAGATAATACGGAATTCATTTCCCATAGAGGGAGTACTGATATTACTTAACAGTTCAGTAATCTTTCTTTGTTTTTAACGAAATTTTCTTTCTCCTTAATATTTTGTTTAGCTTTTGAAAAGCATCTTTCAAAAGACTGAATGACAAGGAAACTTGATTCTCTGTGTCGCGACAGAAGGTTTTTTCTCGACTGAATACATACTTCAAATCTACAAATCTACATTCCTCCTTGCGTTGAATACTATTGCCATATATGGTCTGTTGCCCCCGCTGTTCACCTCGAGGTCTTCACAAAATCCAGCGACGGATATGCAGTGTGATAGGTCCTGATCTGGCATGTCATCTACAGTAACTCTCTCACGGGTGTGATGTGACTTCCCTCTGTCTTTTTCTACAAATATTTTCGCTGGTGCCCTAACGGCATAAATTTAAGCACGCTGCTAGTTGGGCATCTAGGTCCCACACTTTCACTGTCGAAACAGTTAAATGTAACCGCTTCTTCTAATCATACAGCTTCTTCTCTCGCACTTCCCGACAGTGGAACTCCCTTCCTCTTATTTGCTTCCCTGATAGCTATAATCTTCAAATATTCAAGTGTAATGTCAATCGACATCTTCTGATGCTTTGATCCTGATCCCGTACGTCTCTATATCCTTTCCTCAAACAAACTTCCTTACTCTTGCTCTCACTCCCTGTAAACCCTTGCGTACTAGTGGCATTCCCGCTTTGCTTGAGATGAAATGCTAAAGAGAAAAAAAAAAGACCGCTCGTTCAGCATTTTAGCTGGGAAAATTGACCCCCTCAGCATTTTAGTTAGGAAGATCGCCCCCTCAACATTTTAGCTGGGAAGATCGCCCCTTTAGCATTTTAATTAGGAAGATTGCCCCCTCAGCATTTTAGCTGGGAAGATGCCCCCCCCTCAGCATTTTAGCTGGGAACATCGCCTCCTCAGAATTTTAGCTGGGAAGATATCAATCGACATCTTCTGATGCCTTGATCCTGATCCCCGTCCTTCTCTATATCCTTTCCTCAAACCACCCCTCTTTACTCTTGCTCTCACTCTCTGTAACCCCTCCCTCTTTACTCTTGCTCTCACTCTCTGTAACCCCTCCCTCTTTACTCTTGCTCTCACTCTCTGTAACCCCTCCCTCTTTACTCTTGCTCTCACTCTCTGTAACTCCTTGCGTGCTATTGGCATTCCCGCCTTGGGAACGAAATGCTTAAGAAAATATAAAAATTAGACAAATTATATAAGATTAAAGAAAGACTATTCAAAACTTAATAATAACTGAACCACAACATTTAAGAAATCTAGAAATATTAAGAATCCTGGTAAATATGCTTAAATTTACACTAATTTTGTTGACGTGATGCAAGCTTGTAAAATATAATATCATACAGACGTATTATGTTTAATACTGTTTAACACTGTAAAGCATAATTATGAGTTAATCATATTTAAATCCTTTTATATTTGATTCCCAGTTAAATGACTCCATTTCTGAAGTCTAGGGTTATTTAACACACATCACTTCAACCTGTGACAAAAAAAAAAGGTTAACAAACGGAATAAAATCACAGACACGCATAAAAAAAAATTAGATATAATTTTGGGAAAAGTCTCATAATTTGATTCTTTCTTAGCTTAAAGAATTTGCCAAAAACGATGTTAAAGATTATGTGAAAATTGTATGTTTGGTTGCAGAGATAATCTTCATTTAATTGTAGTAATATTACTAGAGTGGGTCACATTGTTTTTTCTATTTTTCGCCTGTTAAATGCAAACGCTCTGAAATATGCGACAAATCTTAAAATGTCATTACGAAGAGTTAGGTTGTCAGTTTCATTCAATTTCAACCTCCCCGAAAAAAAAATCGAAATGATTCATTTAAAATATTTTCATGCATTTTATTCGACGGGAATTAAATTAATGGGGAGATGCTTTGTTGTATTTGTGGGAAAAGGTAATTTACATGGGCACCGAGAGAGCTGCCATTTAAATCTGAATAAAGAATCTGCTTCAGCAGTAGGTGAACAAAATGCATTTCTTTTTTAAGCACAGGAGAAAGATGCATTAGCCACATGGAATAAACTTTCTAGAATTTACAGAGATTTCTTTTTCTCCTGGATGTAATTTTTCATGAATTTTATAATTCCGTTAATGATTAAGAATTATCTATTCTCATGAAAGATGTGGCGAAATTTCTTCAATACATAGCAAAAAAGACCTTTCTTATGAACTTTCTTGGAGATTTATTCATTATATATTTACAGGTTACGATGGGTAAATTGTCGCCATTTTATATCTTTAACTTCGCGCATGCGTTTTGCTTTCTTTATTTTTTATTTTTTTGTCGACTGCTCAATATAGTAGGATCAGTTGGCCATCATCTGTCTTAAAAAGAGCACCATGACGCTAGAAATTTGGAAATGGCTTGCTGTAGTGCTTCGCATTTGGGTCGGAAGCTCCAACAAAAACATTTCAGACTGTTTAGCTGTCACTCTGAGGACAGTACAGAGGATTTGGAAAGACTTGGATGGATCTAATGGTGATTACAAATGTTTTTAGAGTGACCACTAGTGATGGCGACGTTATCCATTCATCTTCACACAAGGCCTCATGAGGATGACATCTTTAGATTTCCCTCACATACCCGCCTATACACGTACAGGAATTAAAGTTACCGTCCTACATACAGCTATACACACAAGCGTTTCTTTACATACACATTCTTGCACTATCACACAGTTTAACATCCTAAATGTTTCTCACGCAGATTACAAATATTATGTCTGCTTATTTTGATCATAATCCTTTCATATTGACGAATATTTTTCTGTATATTACAATCAAGTGAGGCAATAAATACACTGCTACAGTGCATCTCTTTCCTCAATCAATTGCAATATACGGAAAAATATTCGTGAATATGAAAGGATTATGATCAAAATAAGCAGTTTGTAATTTATTTAATCAGATATACCTACAAGAGAATTTGCTGCCTAAATATACGTATATATATATATATATATATATATATATATATATATATCTTATATATATGTATGTATGTATTATACACAAACATATTCGTGAATATGAAAAGATTATGATCAAAATAAGCAAACATAACGTTTGTAATTTATTCAATGAGACATACCTAAAAGAGAATTTTCTGTCTAAATACACACACACACGCATACACAACACACACACACACACACACACACACACACACACACATATATATATATATATATATATATATGTGTGTTTCATTAAATACGTCAGACAAGATATTGTGATCAGGTTTTTTATTTTTTTGTTCGAGTAAGTTATTTTTTCCTGACACAGAATGCATGAAAACTGTCCAAATGTTCTGTAGTACCGAGCACTTTTGGCTATACTTTTAGCCATTATCAAAGATGATTTTATTTTTACTTTTTAACTGGACGTATGGGTTGAGCGTATGAATCTAGAGTAATAGGGATGTTTTATATTCCGAACATATTCAGCACATTTTGGCCGTGTTCGTAGTTAATATTATTGACTATTGGCATTTTCTTTTTTATTTTTAAGTTTTCCATTATTTTTAATCTTTTTCAAATGTAGATGAGATTATTATGTTTGCATTTTCTACTAATATATATATATATATATTTAAGACATTTTTATGTTTATACATTCTTTTTATAGATACAAATATTTAAGTAAACGCTCTCTTTTTTTTTTTTATATAATAAACAGTATTTATAACATTTACCGGCCTGAATGTCCGCGAAACTTTCATAGAAAATATTCGTCCTCTGACAGGAATCGAACCTGTATCCTATACGGAATCGTCATTTAGCCTGACGTACCTTAATCGATCGAGCCACAGAGGATCGTTCGATTAGCAAGGCTGAATTTACTGCCTTTAAACTACAGTCTCCCATGAATCTCTCACGTACATTCATATCTGCTCAAAGCGTATCCAAATGTAAACAAATGACGTCACACATTATGAAAGGGACAAAGTCCGACAATTATTTTAAGACATTTTATGTTTATACATTCTTTTATAGATACAAATATTTTAGTATATTAAATGTTATGAATACTGTTTATTATAATAAAAAAAAAAAAAAAAATAACAGAGCATTCACTTAAATATTTGTATTTATAAAAAGAATGTATGTACATAAAAATGGCTTAAAATAATTGTCGGATTTTGTCCATTCCATTATATATATATATATATATATATATATATATATATATATATATATATACGTGTGTGTGTGGCTATTGAGAGAGAGAGAGAGAGAGAGAGAGAGAGAGAGAGAGAGGGGGGTCCGATGTTGCAGTTCTTTTCCCAATTTCCTATTAATACTCCCCAGTTATAATGGCTTCACTGGTATTCAAGAACAGCAATATAAATGGTCAAAGGCTTCTTTTGAAGCTATTTTGGTTCTGGGATATGTTTTGCAGCTTTCGTATAGAAACCATTTCGCGCCACATGTCACAATGGAATCGAAAAGTGTGTTGTTCTTTTCTGATTTTTTCAGCTCGTGCAAAAGGTTGGTTATCATAAATATTTCTGATAACAGCAATAAAGATGAAGACAATTGTTCGCATATAAAGAGTGTTATCATTATTATTATTATTATTTGCATCCGTCAGTCTCGATGGACACCATGGATCTGCGCCCAAAGAACGCCGGCTAGGGTATTTTTTTTATAAGAGTTCGGCAGTTGCCTATGAAGAACGTCTCCCCTCGCCTCATCAATGATGTTGTCCAATGGAAAGGCAGAAGTCAATACAGCTTGAGCTGCCAGATCGAGACATGACATGAGACTATTTGGGACCCCGGATCCGGATTTGGTTATCCTTCTCCGTGTCTGGTTACCAATCATTGCTACAGAGCCCAGACTGCCATACTCTTTTAACCATAGTTGGAAAATGTAGATTCATGTCTTTCCCAATAGCAAAAGTGTGAAAGTGAATGCAATAGACTAGGCCAAAATTTGATCTCGGCACGTCGGTTTTTCACTTTCGATGCCGATAACCGTTACGCTGCCTGCACAACCTAAAATTACATCCTGATTTTTCCCTTTGTCTTTTCCACGCTTTTGAATTCAGAATTTTTCCTACTAGATCGGTTGTCAGCCAAGGCTGGAGAACTTAGTCTACCCTGCTATTTACCCATAGGTGGGGGGGATTAAAGGATTCATACCTTTCTCAAGGGTATTATCACGTAAGTGGATGCAATGATATCGATTAAAATCAATAGATTATGTAAATAATGAAAAAAAAAATCCTCATCTCAGAAATTAAGATAGAAATTATAATTTATTGTTGAAACTTGACTAATGCATGGAATAATAAAAATGTACTTAGAACAAAATGTATTGAAACAAGAAAGTGTACACAATATTTACATATAGTCTTTTTTATATTCTTGGGAAGACCGTTCCTGGAGAATGTGTTGACTTAGTCGCAGTCAGGCAGAGTCTCTGGATTGAATCTCTAGATTCCTCCCTCTCTTCCCGGTACCAACCATATTTATATGGTCGGTACTCCACTATGCAAATTAGGTGGATCCTACCACAACACTTATCGACGACTTCTCTACCTGAAAAGATTTGCCTAGCACAATTACGCAAAACTAAATTCTGTGTGTATAGTAATTGTGAGTTCGATGCTTGTGCCGGGCAGTGTGTACTTGAACCCAGTGGAAACGAGCGAACCGTCACTGATCAGTACTAAATATAAGACCTAGACAAGATTTCTTTAGACATGGGCAGTGGGAGGAGGACTGTCTGCCTCCGTAGATTAAATAAAGGGTTCAGTTTAGAAGTCCCTGTAGCTTATCTAGATCGATATACACCTGATGAAGCCCTAGCGGTACAACGGTCGAAGCGTTGTAATAACAAAAACAAAGATGAAGACAATAGTAAAGAAAGCAAACATTCTGGATTGGACAAAATTCTTATAAAATATGTTTTTTTAAAAATAACGCTTATTATTGGTGACGGCATTGTCAAATGCCAGCATTCAATGCGGATAATACAAACAAACAAACAAACTGAGTTACAGTGTGAGGAGGAGAAAGAAAAAATGATGTCTGTATTTCTGGGATAAGGAGTTTTTATTTGTATAATTTACATTCGGATTAAAATCCGAATTTGTGTTATTATCACAAACTTTCGGCTGTCTAACGAATCGGGTAACTTCGATGGAATTTAGAAAGTAACACTTTATTTAATCTACAGTCGATTATTCTGATTTCGCTGCCTAAGTCTAAGGATATCTTGACATGTTTCTTTTTTATCGCACAGTTATGGCACTTGAACGTTTGGCCGATGGACATTTAACAGAATAGATATTTAGCCGAAAATTTAGTTGCATACTTACATATATATCACACTCTTTATCGTAATCAGCTACATATAGTTAAATTTATTTACTGTATTAATTTGATTTTTTTGTTTTTGTTTTTGTTTTTTTGACGGGATTTTTTTTTAATCTATTCTGTATATATTATATTTTATTTCAAATATTACTGTAAGATGATAAGTATTTTAGGAAAAAGCACATTTTACTACAGCAACAATCTTAAGCTTTTAGGATATGAAATATTTTTTAATTTCCCTTTTAATGATCATTATCTTAAAAGGAT
This sequence comes from Acanthosepion pharaonis, assembly GCA_903632075.3. NCBI lineage: Eukaryota > Metazoa > Mollusca > Cephalopoda > Sepiida > Sepiidae > Acanthosepion > Acanthosepion pharaonis. Next base: position 848,430 of record CAHIKZ030005542.1, read on the forward strand.
GAACTGGTTTTTATCTTACTGTTAAATACGAATTTAAATAATTAGGTGCTACTTTTTATCCAAATACACTCAAATATTTTTAAAAATACTAATTTCAATAAGCAAATATTGAAATAAGAAAACTTTTAACTTTAAATTTAGATTTAGTAATTTAATCATTTGAAATTCAGTGTTAATTATTAGTCTTATTCTACCTTATAATACTGCTAATTAAAATATTTAAAGTATTGATTGTTACTATTTTTATTAGTATTTTTCGGTGAAATGTCCCTCGGCCAAAAGTTCGTTCGGCCAAATGTCTGGGCACGCTCCGTTATTTCTCGCCCTGTTTCCAAGTCTGTACAGCCAGACTCAGGAATTGAACTCACATTTTCTGCGCAATAAAATTTAGGAACAAATTCTTTAATCCCGAAGGCTACTTTTCCGTGGAACTATCTTACACCTAGGATTTGGAGTTTTAAACAAATGTTCTTTTCCTGTCTGCTCTTGCTGCCATTGCTACTGCTGCCACGCTTAACCGCCTTTGCCACCGCTTCTTTTGTGTTCTTTACTGCTACTGAAATTTTGCTTTGCTTTTCTTTATTTATTAATGGCTCATATATGTCATACACCCGGTCGAAACGTTAAATAATGAGAAGGAAACATTATTTTTAATGCAAATGATGACAATCAAGAAAATGTTTCAGAAATTAAACTAAAAGAACAATTGGCCAAGATCGATACGAAAAAAAGTTATTTCTGAGCGCGCTTAGGAAAGGACATCTCCAAATCAATTTCATCTCTCGTCGGTGTAAACGGAATATAAGTTCATTAATTTAATTGGTAAAAAGTAAATCTGAATTGAATTTGCTTGTATATATATATATATATATATATATATATATATATATATATATATATATATATATATATATATATACAATGTTTTGCAAAAAACACTGGGATTGAATTTTTAATTTTAAAATATTGCAATATTATTACTCCAAGAGTAATAATTCAAAAGAAAGAATTCAACAAGAGAATAACAGAAAAGTACAAAACTCTTGGGAATATTATAATCTAAAATATGCGGCATCTCATCAAGGGTTAGGGTTAGGGTTAGGGTTAAAAAAAAATGCTGTAATATTCTTACTTTCTAATTCCCGGAATTTACTCATTAACTTTTCCAGCTTCATCCACTGCATTAAGCTGGACGATTTGAAATGATCTGCCAAAAGTAAAACATGACTCTTGAGAATACGGAAATTATGAAACCAAGAGCCAAACATGGAATTTGAAAGCCGAGGTTTTAAAAAGATGATCAAGTAAAAGCAATAATCGACAGAAAGAACTCAACTATAAAAAAAATGAAATGGATTTTTTTCTGGAAAAATGTCTTACGAAACATTAAATTATAGCGCCACATTCAAAACAAATGAATAAAATCATAGAAATATTAATGAAATAATATGTAAAAAAAATAAAATGCTGATTTAATGAATATGCATACACCTGGGTTTCCCCTCACAGTAATATGATTGGCTGGTGTCAACCATAAATACAGACTGATGTGGAGGTACATGGTCGACGCCTATTGGCTACGCCTATAGTCTTCGCCTATTGTCTTCGCCTATTGCCTAGGCCTATTGCTTAGGCCTATTGCCTACCACTACGACGAGGACCAGCCCATTACGATTACCTGCTAGATTGTCCTACTTGGTTACAGTAGTCCAAAACCACGTTGCTACTTCGAACAAATATATCCCTTTCTGGGACATATCAAATACGAATAACATTTCTTGAGAAAAGGTTGAAAATCATGTCAAAATCATAATTTCACCATTAGTGTTCTGGTTCATTCCTTAACTGGAAAAGTTGATGAGTAAATTCCGGGAATTAGAAAGTAAGAATATTACAGCAATTTTTTTCTGGAACTGTTCTAGAACAATTTTTTTCTGGAACTGTTCTAGAACAATTTTTTCTGGAACTGTTCTAGAACAATTTTTTTCTGGAACTGTTCTAGAGACAATTGATTTGCTACGTTTGTTCTTGACACATTTTACTATTAATTTTCTTTTAATTTACTCTTTGTTTAGTCAGCATTATGTTCCTAGAGTCTAAAATGCAGAACATAATTCTGGGGGTAGACTGTTCTACTATCAACTGACATCCTTTAAACATGGCACGTGGAACTAGAACAGTGACAGAATGTGAGGTCAATACCTGGTTAAAGCGGTGGAGAACTTGGAGAGGGAATTCAGCAGGAGTTAACTGATAACTGACGTCTATTACACATAACACGTGAAACTAGAACAGTCTACCCCAGTGAGCGAAATAAAGGGTTCAATTCGACATTCCAACTGCCTGAAGAAGACCGGAGCGTACAACAGCCGAAACGTTGTAATAAATATTGCGACAAAGATGAGGACAATAGTACGACTAATGTAAATAGTGTGAAAATATATTGCTGGTATTTTTTATTATTAGAAGATATTTTTATATTTTAATAGTGTTCAGTTTAAGGTTTCACCATTGACTCATAGCTGGGACCCTGACAGATGCTAACACTCCGGGTCAGAGTAGACCTGAGGACAAAAGCAATTAGGAAGTGGTTCCACGCTTCTCAAAGCCTTCAATATCCTGATCAAAGCATTCGATGCGGGAAGTGGTTCGTCATCATACCCTGGACGGCTTTGTATAAGAAGTGTGATCGAGATGGGATTTTTAAAGACTTTATTTGACAATGAAGAAACTTGTTTCACACACTCCAAGCTCTCCTAAAAAATCAAAGAACAAAAAATTGTCTTGCATTGAAATTCAGCTGGACTACAGAATAAATCTTTTACTCTTTCCAGCGGATAAGAGAATGAAGAAACCTTGATGTACACCAGGATCTCGCTCAGGAAATGATAATAAGAAGAATTATAGCATTAGTTATAGAAATCACAGATGTTAAATAGCATAAATGTTATAGAAAACCAATATTTCTAAATTTTTCTAGCACGTAGATCAATCCAGAAGATTCTTGCAAAATGATAGGAAAGATTGAAAATCTGAAGGTTAACTGAAAATTTTAAAAAACAAACATCTGGCATAGATGACAATTCTGGATTTTTAATTTTTTTTAAGAAAGTATTTCACCCCAAGCAAGTCGGGGGGGTGCTACTATCAAGATGTTACAGAGAGTGAGCGTAACAGTAAAGAGGGGGGTGTTTGAGGAAAGGATATAAAAAAGGACGGGGATCAGGATCAAGGCATCAGAAGATGTCGATTGACATCACATTTGAATTTTTGAAGCAAGTAAGAGGAAGGGAGTTCCACTGTCGGGAAGTGCAAGAGAAGAAGCTGCTGGAATAGAAGAGGCGGTTACATTTAACCGTTTCGAGAGTGAAAGTGTGGGACCTAGATGCCAACCTAGTAGCACGCTTAAATTCATGAAGTTGGGGTACCAGTGAAAGTAGCTCGTCAGAGCACTTGCCATGAAAATATTTGTAGAAAAGACAAAGGGAAGCCACAGCACGTCTGTGAAAAAGTGACTGTAGCTGAGATACCAGATCAGGACCTATCATATTGCATATCCGTCTCTGGATTTTTTCGAAAAGGAACAGTCGGAGGACCCCTAATTCATGTATGGACAAATGGTAGAATTATAGATTTGAAGGATGGATTCAGACGATAAAAACTCAAGGGTGCAACATAGAGAACCAACTTTCCTTGCAGTAGAAGTAACTATTGATTCAATATAGTTGTTCCACTTCAGGTCAGTGTAACACGTGAGACCAAGAAGACGCTGAGAGACGCTCCCTTTGAGCAGCAGCCATGAATATTTGAAAAGACTTGTTGTCACTTGATGCTTAACCAAAATCACCATAAATTTCTTTTTCGCATAATAATGATAATAATACGTGTGCTCACACACACGTGTATAATAACATATAAATAATATTAATAATAATGCAACTTGCATATTTATTTACTTACATTTTTATTGTCTTTATCAGTAAAGGAAATATCGATAACAATTTCATATTTCCCAATTGCAGACTGAGTAAGAAAAACTCCAGCTGAGCCCGTCGAGAGTGGCGCGGAAAAAGGCCTGCAGACAAGGGAGATAATTTGATCAACCGGAGTCCAACCCAAATTTCGCCTGATAACTCCTTCTCTGCCCTTGGCAGAGGAAAGGGACGAGTGTGGTGAGCTGAAATTGATGATTCTAATATAAAGTCGGGAAGGAAGAGATGGGAAGAAAGAGAGAGAAAGAGAGAGTAATATATAAAGACAGAAAATAGAAATGAAAAATGTCGAAGGTCTGACGAGGCAAAAAAAAAAGTGCAGGAAGATAAAGAACGTATAAAAAGCGATGAGAATCAAAAATATATTGAAAAAACGTGAAACAAGAATAGGAAGCTAGAAAAAAACAACAAAAATAAAATTATATAGAAAATAATGGGAAAGGGGCGGTAATATTGATATAAAAGAAAGAGAGAAAGAAAAAGAAAGAAAGAAGGAAAGATAGAAAGAATTAGTACAAAGAAAGAAAGAACGAAAGAATTAGTGAAAAGACAGAAAGAAAGAAAGAAAAAGAAAAAAAGAAAGAACATCAAAAATGAAGTCCTATAGTAAATGACGGAAAAGAGGAGCATTATATTGACAAAAAATCACTAGAAAGAAAGAATTAGTGAAAAGAAAGACAGAAAGAAAGAAGGAAAGAAAGAAAGAAAGAATTAATGAAAAGAAAGACAGAAAGAAAGAAGGAAAGAAAGAAGGAAAGAAAGAAAGAAAGAAGGAAAGAAAGAAAGAATTAGTGAAAAGAAAGAAAGAATGAATGAATTAGTGGAAAGTAAGAACAAAAGAATTAGTGGAAAGAAAAAAAGAAAGAAAGAAACAATGAATGAATAAATGAAAGAAAGAATTAGTGGAAAGAAAAAAAAAAGAAAGAAAAAATGAATGAATAAATAAATGAAAAGAATTAGTGGAAAGAAAAAAAAGAAAGAAACAATGAATGAATAAATGAAAGAAAGAATTAGTGGAAAGAAAAAAAGAAAGAAAGAAACAATGAATGAATAAATGAAAGAAAGAATTAGTGGAAAGAAAAAAAGAAAGAAAGAAACAATGAATGAATAAATGAAAGAAAGAATTAGTGGAAAGAAAAAAAGAAAGAAAGAAACAATGAATGAATAAATGAAAGAAAGAATTAGTGGAAAAAAAAAGAAAGAAAAGAAAAATGAATGAATAAATGAAAGAAAAGAATTAGTGGAAAGAAAAAAAAAAAAAAAAACAATGAATGAATAAATGAAAGAAAGAATTAGTGGAAAGAAAAAAAGAAAGAAAGAAACAATGAATGAATAAATGAAAGAAAGAATTAGTGGAAAGAAAGAACGAAAGATTTAATGGAAAGAATGAAAAATTTAGTTGAAAGAAAGAATTTATGGCGCTGAAGAAAAAAGAGGCAAGAAACAGGATAGAGATGGTTAGACATGATTAAAAAACGTAAGGTTATAAAGAGCAATAAAGTGAGAGAAAAGAAAGAAAGAAAGAAAGAAAGAATGAATGAATGAATGAAAGAAAGAAAGAAGTATACCATTGGCGACAAAATAAAAGGGAGATAAAAAAGAATGAGGAGAGAGTAGGAAAATATTTTTTTAATCTGTAAAGGATAAAGAACATTAAAGACGGAAGTAGAAACAAATAACATAAGGAAGAGAAAAATGTCTTTATAAGTTGGGTAATCTAAAGGTGACAATAGTGACAGTCATTATCAGAGCACTGGGAATGGTCTCAAAGAGCCTAAGAAAAGAAGATTGGTGTAACTCGAGATGAGAAGAATAACCAGCCTTCAACATTGCCAAAATACAAAAACAAAAAACAAAAAAAAACAAAAACAAAAACAAGTTAGAATATTAAGCAGTGTTTCGAATTAGTGTGGAGTCTTGCTATCACTTAACCTATAATCTAACTCACCAAATAAACTGTATCTGTTGTAAACGCTCAATGAGTAAATAATAATAATAATAATAATAATAATAATAACGATGATGATGTTAATAATAATAATAGTGAGATAAAATAATAATAATAATAATAATAATAAAGTGATACAAAGAAGACTCTACTATTACTGTTGCGACTACTACTTACTAATTATAATAAAAAGAGAAAAGGGAAGAATACAAGAGGAGTGGGATGGAATAATAATAATAATAATAATAATAATAATAATAATAATAATAATAATAATAATAATAAACAGTGAAATCGAAAACAATAAAAAAAATGAAATGTCAAAAGAATGATATGGAACAAGAAATAAATGGCTAGAATTGTAAATGAAACCTTGCGTAAAATAAACGGAAAAAAAAGGGTTCGATCAGGATTAACTGGAAGCTTTTCTTTTTGTGAAAATGTTTATCTATTTCTGAATTCGTTGTTTTTTTTGTTTTTTTTTTTTTTTTTTTTTTTTTTTTGCTTTCCCTTTCCATCATTAAATTAATAAGGAAATTATTATTATTGTGGGATTAGTAGTAGTAGTAGTAGTGGTGGTGGTGGTGATTTTCTGGATATAACGAATGATCAGAGGTGAAGTGAAAGGAGACAAAAATAGAAAGAAAAGACGAACGAAAAAGGGTAAAATAGTCTTTGACTGAAGAAAAGAGCATTAGAAACAACATATTAGAAAGACATACACGAATAGACTGACAGAAAAAAAGACAGAAAGAAATAAAGAAAACGTATTTAAGAAAAAGAAAGAAACGAAAGGAAATGAAGAAAGTAAGAAAAAATGAAAGAAAGAAAGAAAGAAAGAAGAAAGAAAGAAAGAAAGAAAGAAAGAAAGAAAGAAAAGAGATTTAAGAAAAAGAAAAAAAAACGAAGGGGAATTAAGAAAGAAATACAGAAATAAATAAATAAAGGAAGGAAGGAAGGAAGGAAGGAAGGAAGGAAGGAAGGAAAAATTAATGAAAAAGAAAGAAACAAAAGGAAATTAAAAACGAAAGAAAGGAAGATGGGGAGAAAGAAACGCAAGAAAACGTATTTAAGGAAAAGAAAGAAACAAAAACGAAAGAAACTAAGAAAGAATTACAGAAAGAAAGAAAGAAAGAAAGAAAGAAAGAAAGAAAGAAAGAAAGAAAAAGCATGTAAGAAAAATATATAAATGAAAAGAAATTAAGACAGAAAGAAAGAAAAATATAGAAACGAAAAAAATTAAGACAAACAGACAGAAAGAAAGAAAGAAAGAAAGAAAGAAAGAAAAAAAGAAAGAAAGAAAGAAAGAAAAAGCATGTAAGAAAAATATAGAAACGAAAAGAAATTAAGACAGACAGAAAGAAAGAAATAAACAAAGAAAGAAAAATATTGAAACGAAAAGAAATTAAGACAGACAGACAGAAAGAAAGAAAGGAAGAAAGAAAGAAAGAAAAAGTATGTAAGAAAAATATAGAAACGAAAAGAAATTAAGAAAGAAAGAATGAAAGAAAGAAGAAGCATTTAGGAAAAAGATACAAGGAAGGTAATAAAAAGTAATGTAAGAAAAAAGAAATCAAAAGAAAAAAAACTCGAAAAGGAAAACGAGCAAAATTGCGTAGGAGTAAAAAATAAAAAAAATAAAATAAATATAAAAATAAATAAGCAAATTAATAAGGAAGGAAAGAGGAATAACTTAGGAAAAGTAAAAATACGATTAAAGGAAATAAAATAATTATAAAGTCAATATATGAACAGAGGAGAGAAAATAAAATAAAAACATTGTCAAAACTAAAGAATGAAAACTTAAAAAAATGGCAGAAGCATGCAAAAAAACGAAGAAAGAAAAAAAGAATTAAAAGAAAAAAACAGTAAAAATGTGCATAAAGGGAATAAAAAAGGGTTAGGAAGAGAACAGTAATAACAGCAACAACAATAATAATAACGAGAGAGAGATAGAGAGAGAGAGAGAGAGAGAGAGAGAGAGAGAAAGATAAAGATGTGGAAGAATTTCCCTGTCGTACAACAGTGGAAGGCGTTAAAGAGAGAAGTTTTCCGAAGTCTGACGAGGGATAAGCAATTTTAGAAAACTTTCTATTTGCTCCTCTCCCCAATTATCTCTCTTTCTCTCTCTCTATATATATATATATATATATATATATATATATATATATATATATATATATATATATATATATATATATATATATATATATATATATATATATATATATATGTATATATATATATAATTTATATAATATTTGCGTGTATATTGACACATCCGGTTTCAACATTGCATACGAGAATATAATAGGGATATATATCCAGTTATATCTTTCACTTTCTTCATTGTCATAAAACAAGTTTGTCCCTTGTACGCACACATATACACAAATTAACGCACGTTCACACACGTATCTCTTTCTCTCTACAAGTACACACACACGCACACACATACACATGCACACACACATATATATATATGTATACACATGTATTTATTTGTGACGGAGTACTTGCTTCTTAATCAATTCACCTCGAGCAAGGCGATAATGTTACTAAGATACAAGGAGTCTACTGGGAATAAAAGATTTTAGAAGTTATCAGAAAACTTATCCTACACAAAAAACAACGAGTTGCAACTCACTACGACTTCAATGGGCAATTCGATTTTGTGTAATGGCTAACGAGTTTGTCTCGCTACAACATTTACAACTGCGTAGATCCTATACTTTCGGCCTAATGTCAAATCATACCTACGCTTAGAAAATCAGCATTATGTCTTCATAGTAAACACACACACTCACACACACACACACACACATATATATATGTATATACAAGGTGCGTAAGATATTTGAGGACACATTGAAACATATTTTTTTAAGCATTTCACCCCAAGCAAGGCGGGAAGCCACTAGGATGCAAGGGGTTACAGAAAGTTTAGAGCAAGATCAGATAGGAGTGATAGAAAAAATGATGAGGGTAGTGGATAGATCAAGGCAACTGGAGATGTCGATTGACATTACACTTGAATAGCTGGAGATTATAGCTCTCAGGGAAACAGGAATAGGGAAGGGAGTTCCACAGGCGAGAGGTGCGAGTAGAAGAGACGGCTACATTTAGCAGTTTCGACAGTGAAGGAGTGAGAGCGGGATGCCAGCCTCGTAGGGCGCTGGAACTCATGACATCTGGGAACCAGCGAATGCAGCTCCTCGGAGCTGTTCTAAAATTTTATTGAAAGCATAACTCCCAAGCCCATTATTTGGTGAGGGCGGAGATATATTTGGTGTAATATGGTCAGGCAGTTTCTCCGCCATTTAATCTTGGGTGAACCGGGGGAAGAAATACATGCGACTCTTCCAATTCGCATCAATAATGTTCTGCACCCGCTCTGTCCGAATTGTGGCGTCCTCATACTCTCCTAACCCAGGGAATGCAGACTGTGCTTCGCTATAGGGCAACTCATCCCTGATAGACGCTTCCAAGTTTCCGAGCTTTGAGCACAATGGACCAAGCGACTACCCGAAGATATCAATCTTACGCGCTAGTTGATATTTTGTCATTAATTCTCTGTAAAGATTAAAGGACATTAATTGATTATCACATAATTGCAGGCTCACATGCCTTCAGATTCCTTTGCACCCTGTATATATATATATATATATATATGTGTGTGTGTGTGTGTATATATATATATATATATATATATATATATATATATATATATATATATATATATATACGTAATGTAATTTTATTGATGTTGGGTTGTTTCATTGTATACTGGTTATAATCATTTTTACAGTTTAATGCAGTGTATTTCTTGGCATTTCATATGTTATATATATATATATATATATATATATATATATATATATATATATATATATATATATATATATATATATATATATATATATATATATATATATATATATATATATATATATTGGAGTCCAGGATGAAATGGAACTACTCTCTTTAATTTAATTACAGAATTAAGTTCGAAGCTTTTAGCTGCCATTTTGAAACATGGTTAGAACTGTGTAGCGAAAGAAAACATATTTTAAATCAATTAATTTTTATATATATATATATATATATATATATATATATATATATATATATATATATATATATATAAAACAAATGAAATGCCAAGAAATACACCGCCACATAAACTGTAATAAATGATTATAACCAGCATACAATTAAACAAGCCAACATCAACAAAATTGCATTTAGGAACAAACCTATTAAATATTATTTGTAATTTTTCGGACTGTTATCCTCATCTTCATTGTTATATTCACAACGTTTCGGTCGTTGTACGCTCCAGTGTTCTTCAGGTGATTGGAATTTCGAACTGAACCCTTTATTTCGTCCACTGAGGTAGATTATTCTACTTTCACGTGTTATGCCTCTTCCGAATGTCTCGGTTGTATCCATTTAACTCAAATCCCTAAGTTTTTTTTATTCACTACTGCTGTGGTCTGGTATTGAACACACAACCTCTTCAAGGTCACATGGCCCAGTGGCTAAAGACGTTGGTTAGATCCAGTGACTAGTCTCAAAGTGTTCTGTGTTCAATATCAGGCCATAGCAGTGTTGAACCAAAACTTGGTTGGTTCCATTGCAGAGCCTTGGCGGTTCCAGGTTTCTCAGTAACATTACTGGGGGCTCGATTTTGAGGCGCAATACATGGGACAGCAGTCCGGAGAGATTCAAAGAATTCAGAGACTCTGCTGCATATGTGGAATTAAGACCAGCATATCAAATCTCTTTAACATGTCTAAATCAATCACCCAAGCTTCACTATTCTTAAATAGGGCTTGATAGACTATTTTAACAATATCCGTTAACACACGATTTACATTATTCGGACTATTCTCCTCATCTTTGTCGCCATATTTATTACAACGTTTCGGCTTTTGTACGCTCCGGTCTTCTTCAGGCGGTTGGAATATCGAATTGAACCCTTTATTTCGCTCACTGGGGTAGGACTGTTCTAGTTTCACGTGTCATGTGTAATCGACGTCAGTTATCAGTTAACTTCTGCTGAATTCCCTCTCCAAGTTCTCCACCGCTTTAACCAGGTATTGACCTCAAGTTTTTTGGGTTCTGTCACTGGATCTAACTAACGCCTTCATCCACTATGTCATGTGGAGGGAATTAATCAGATAACTGACATCCATTAGACATGTGGAACTAGAACAGTCTACCCCAGCGAGCGAATTAAAGGGTTAAGTTCGACATTCCAACGAACTGAAGAAGGCCGGAGCGTATCAGAAATATAGACAGACACTGAAGGGTGATAAATATGGTGACAAAGACGAGGACAATAGTCCGAATAATGTGAATAGTGTACATAATACCTCATCTCAGAAATAAAGACAGATAAGGAAGGGTCGAAACTTTGTAATAAATATGGCGACAAAGACGAGGAGAATAGTCCGAATAATGTAAACAATCTACATAATACCTCATCTCAGAAATATAGACAGATACTGAAGTGTGATTTATATGGCGACAAAGATGAGGACAATAGTCCGAATAATGTAAATAGTGTACATAATACCTCATCTCAGAAATATAGACAGATACTGAAGGCCCGAAACATTGAAATAAATATGGCTACAAAAATGAGGACAATAGCCCGAATTATGTAAATAGTGTACATAATACCTCGTCTCAGGAATATAGACAGATCCGCTAACACATCAGCAGCTGGACCAGAGAAGCGAATGCCATATTGCTTACCTGAATTTGATTAGAACGTCTAGTGGTTTGCCTAAACATGGTAGAAATATAGGCGGATATTCAGAAGGAAGAAACGGTACGCTTGAATTCTTAAAGACTAGTACTACAGAAGAGAATTTCAATCAAACAGGAAAGAAAGAAGCAGTAAAAAATGATTGTCTCGCTTAAACCTTTACCTTACGACAGACGAAAATTGTAGCCGTAGAATTCTGTTCTTTGGGTAGTCTAGGTGCATTCTGTCGCCTGACACTTGATATAAAGTTGATATAAATAAACACTTGTCAACAATTATTTCCGGTATTTTAAGCTGGAAATTGCCTAATCCTGCTTTGGAACGAGGTTAAACTTCCGTTTTCCAACACCATTTTGAATTCTTCTAAACTCTACAAGAGCTTTAATACCGATTAAACCCATGTTAATTTTTTTGCGGTTATTTGTAAACAAAAATTGCCGCATCAATATCCACCAAAGCTTTTATTCAGAAGTTTTTCTTAGAACTCCAATTGGTGATTTTGAAGGCTTTACTCAAGTGGATATTGATGGTGAAGTGGTCGAAGATGATAAACATACTAGTGACATGGAGGAAAGTGAGGATGCCCACTAGCGGCTACTATCATACATGACTGACTAATTTTATAGAAGCTACTGGCCGAAACGTAATACATATGGCGACATGATGAGGACAATAGTCCGAATAATGTAAATAGTGTACATAATACCTCATCTCAGAAATATGGACAGATACTGAACGCCGAAACGTTGTAATAAATATGGCGACAAAGATGAGGACAATAGTCCGAATAATGTAAATAGTGTACATAATACCTCATCTCAGAAATAGAGACAGATACTGAAGGGCCGAAACGTTGTAAAAAATATGGCGACAAAGATGAGGACAATAGTGCGAATAATGTAAATAGTGTACATAATACCTCATCTCAGAAATATAGACAGATACTGAAGGGCCGAAACGTTGTAAAAAATATGGCGACAAAGATGAGGACAATAGTTGGAATAATGTAAATAGTGTACATAATACTTCATCTCAGAAATATAGACAGATACTGAAGGGCCGAAACGTTGTAAAAAATATGGCGACAAAGATGAGGACAATAGTTGGAATAATGTAAATAGTGTACATAATAACTCATTTCAGAAATATAGATATATACTGAAGGGCCTAAACGTTGTAATAAATATGGCGACAAAGATGAGGACAATAGTCCGAATAATGTAAATAATGTCATTTTTTTTTTCAGTGTCAAAGCATGCATTCAAAACGTAATGCATTACAGGAAAATATTGCTCATTTATTATTTTATTAGTGTACAGATGTTAAAATCTATACGCACAATATAAAGAAAGTTATAGCAATTTTAAAACAGTAGGTGTTCAATTTTTTGCACCCTCAAAAATATGCAGTGGCAGGGGGATCAATTCTAGAAGGAAATTATCGTAGCAATGGTATCAACTCGTTCAGCAGCACATTTCCAAAGGTATATTGCAGGAATACCATCATGAACACATTCTTTGGAAAATTCAATTCAGAGATGATAGCAAAAACCATTGATTAAGTTATATGTATATCACTCAATAGAGGCTCAGTTCTAAGTGAAAAGTCAGGCGAAGATACTCCAATTAAGTCAAGAGTAGAAATGGAAGAGAAATTACGAGCAAAACATTCTCTTTTATCAGAATATATTTCCAAATTAAAAAAAAAAGAAATTGAAAATGTGATACTTGAAAAAAAAAACCGACATAGCATCCACTAACACTTTAAGAAATCCGAAGACGCATTTGAATATCGAAAGATGCCTTTATGAAATTGAACAACATATGAAGAGATAGAAAAATGCCCTTAGAAAAAAAAAGGGTTACTGAACTGCTACATAATGACTATATGGCAGCTAATGCCGGAAAATCTTCTCACCGACGACGAGGAATAGACACTGAAAGCAACGTGGAAGGTTTTAATGAGGAAAAGAAACTAAGAAGAACTTGATAATAATAATAGACTGATGAAATTTCTACGATGTATATTGAGGAAATCGTGAGGCAAAAGAATTTAACACACATAGAATGCAAGAAAAGCCAAATTATACACTGATTAAGCACCCATTTAATGAGTTTTGAATGTGTGGAAGGCAAAAGAAAAAAAAGCGGGGTGTTAAAGGATAAAAAAGAGCAATAGAAGACAAGAAATCGCGGAGAACCATCAACGTCAACGTCTTGATTAGGGTAACAAATAGACAGACACACGCTAAATTAGAAAGGTTAGAAGTTGTTTTATCGAATGTAAAATTAGTTTGCATTATTTAGACTATTGTCCTCATCGTTGGATGTCAGTTATCTCCTGTTAATTTCCCTCTGAAAGTTCTCAACTGCCTTAACCGGGTATTGAACTCACATTCCTTGGGCCCTGTCACTGGATCTAACCAACACCTTTATCCACTGTGCCATGTGTCCTCGAGGTGGAGAACTTTCAGAGGGGAATTAACAGGAGATAACTGATAACTGACATACATTAAAACATGGCACGTGAAACTAGAATAGTCTAACCCAGTGAGCGAAATAAAGGGTTACGTTCGACATTCCAACCACCTGAAGAAGTTCGGAGCGTACAACGGCCGAAACGTTGTAATAAATATGGCGACAAAGATGAGGACAATAGTCCGAATAATGTAAATAGTGTACATAATACCACATCTCAGAAATATAGACAGATACTGAAGGGCCGAAACGTTGTAATAAATATGGCGACAAAGATGAGGACAATAGTCCGAATAATGTAAATAGTGTACATAATACCTCATCTCAGAAATATAGACAGATACTAAAATTAGTTTATTCATTTTTAAGTGATAGATCTCTCTAGCAACCAGCTTCCAGTATATAATATGTAAATTATGATGGCTCCTGAAAGATAATGGTATAGTTTTCTGCTTCTTACTCCATGATTTGGAATTCGGACAGGTATTGACGCTATCCTTTTATTTAACATAGCTGGGTAAAGGGGAGAATATATGGATTCTTGTCTTTTCCAAGGGCATTAGTTTGAAATGAACGCAACAGTCTAGGATGTAATTTGATCTCGATTACTCGATACCATTTTCTGCGTCGATAGCCTTTACACTAACTGAACATCCCAATTCTCAATAGATACGCCATAATTTTTTGCTAGTGGAAAACGAAACTATTTCGATTACGGAGCTCTGAAAATAAAAATAAAACTTACTAAGCATTAGAGGATGACATTCCATATTTAAGATGACTTTCTTTCACAATAAGTTTGAGGTTTGCGTTCACAGACATAAGTGTATGGTAAGTAGCAAGGTTTAGAACAATGGTCGATATTTGAAAGTGGTGATTTATTGATAATGTCGCTTTCGGTAGACAATTCAAGGGATCGGCATCGTTGTAAAGTCCCTAAAAACCAAGCTACGGGTTGACCTAATCCTTGTAAGTGAAATTGGGTAGACAAAACAGTTTGGAAGCCGTCGATGTTTGTGTTAACATGAAACTACAAGTCATTGTGACCGAGTGTTTTGAGCGTACTGAGCTTGTTCAAACTCTTGATTGCATCAGATTATGCGCTTTCCCCCAGTAACTATAACTAAGGTCTGTTCTGCATAGATCAACGATTCCCAGTGTGGGGTGCATACCCCATGGTAATATTTTGGTGGGGGCCTGCGTAAGATGTGCACACTTCGGCTTACTATACCAACAGAATAAGGGAGCAATTCGAGAATGAGTTATTAACAGTGAATTGTTTTCTAGTGAGCTCAAATTTCATTTTACATTATTATTTCATGATTAAAACAATCAAAGTATATTACAGAATAAACTTTCATTCAAATATTTTATATTTCTGTCTTTCATTTCTCTATTATATATTTTGAAACTATATATATTTAACTGTCTTTTTGTTTAATGTTTCTCTTTCATGGACGCCATGGTCTTTGGAGGTTCGTTTAGAGACCAAGTTAATGATCTTCTTAAGCTTCATTCACGTGAATTGCAGTAAAATTTTGAATATGTAAGAATTAAATATTACAGGGTGAGGGGGTTGCTCACCAGAATTTTAGAAATGCCAAAGTGGGTCATGACTCAAAATCGGTTGGGAATCACTGGTATAGTTGCTGTATAATCCGCAGGGTAGAATTGTGGGTGTTGTAATGATAAAAAATGTGTCTGAGTTGGCGTCTAAAATTACTTGGACATATAATGAGGAAGGAGAGCTTGGGAAATTAATATTGATAAGATAACATGAAGGCAAAAGAAAGACGGGAAAGCAGTGGGGACGTACCTGACCAGCTTATGAGAATGGATCACGGAACGGAGTGTACAAAGAAGTAAACGTTCGTAAGAGCTGTAGGAATAGTAGGCTGTGGAGAGCAGTGATTATCCATGAACTGAAGTGACACATTGGAAACGCAAAACCGTAGCAAATATCTGGAGTACAAAACATCGGATGATAGTACGGATGAAGAATAGATTAAGGGCATGCGTAAAGTATGGGAGACGTCATACCAAGCGGAAAAAAGGGTCCCGAACTAATATCTGCTATGAAGATGACGGTATGACGGCTTAGAAAGCCGACAAGTCATGGGGGAACGAAATGAAATAGAAAGAAAAGATCGGTGATGATCCTGTTTTTGCCCGGAGGTAACTCATGGAGATCGACACAAGGAATAATTGACATACCAAACATATTCAAATAGTGCGACGAAAACACAGAATTTGGCGAAGATGAAGCCAAAGAATTTATGAGATTTCGAAGAAAGGCCAGTCGCGCGTGGAAGGTGTACGGCTTTTTCTGATTCCGATAACGAATCAGAAAATATAATAGATAGGGTTATTTCTATTCAGAAATAAAAGCGAGGAATCCGGAAACGTTCGGAGATAAAAGAAAACAGTTAAGAAATATACACGCGAAATCTAGTGCAAGGCTCGACAGATAAATAAAGAAAAGTAAAAAAAAATAATAAAAAATCGCCATATTTACTTGTGATTGGTTTTGATCAAAATGGCGTTTCCCGCTACTGAGAAAGCTATTCGTATAATATGTTACACGTACTATACAATCTTACAAACTTCTAATATGCATAAACTACTGAATTTCTTCGGTGTAATGGTTATCGAGCTACCCTGGTCAAACAGGACGACGAAGTAATGAATTCGATCTACACTAAGCACTCCATACTTGTCTCTTTATTAGCTACAATTGGTAAATAAACACTACTAAAATGTTTGGCTTACGGTGGACTAATGATATAACGAGCTAATCTAGTTAACAATTGCATCTGCGTTCGATCCTCACAGCATACCCCAAAGCTATTTTTTTACAAATCAATTCACCCCAAGGAAGATGAAAATGCCACTAAGACGCAAGGGGCTCCTGGGAATGAAATGACTAGAAAAAAACGAAAAGCAAATCCTCATCAGAAAACAAGGGACAAACCTCTATTCCTGTTCATAAGACCGGAGAGGAGTGTGAACCGGACGATAGACGGACCTATCTACTCCTTTTGTTGGTTTTATGCTGAAAATAAACTGTGCTTAATAAATAACAATAGGGCACATCAGGGTGAGATAATGGACAGTGAGTCAGTTATGGTTGATCATTTTTAGTGAGTTCAACTTTCACTGGGCGTTCCAGATTTTTGACATTGTGTTAAAATTTCAGATACGCCTATTAATTGACAACTTTTGAGTATATTCAGCTATTCATGCCGAAAGACGAATCCTCCATGCGCATGCAAATTAACAACCACATTATACTAAACAAAAGACTACATTTGGTGAACTAGACACAATCTAAGACAGTGCTATTGTTTTTTGTTTTTTTTTCGAAAGATCAGCTACTAAAACATTTGCATAAGTTTTACACGCAAAAATTTGTAATAGCCTCATTCTAAAAAATAAGTACGCTTAGGAAAGGTATGAATCAACATCTGCTTCCCTAAACTATGGGTTAAAAAGTAGAACTTGTGTCAGTAAATCATTTTCTCCCAAATATTCTTAACATTAAAAATATAACACACACACACACACACACACACACACACACACACACACACACACACACACACATATATATATATATATATATATATAGATAGATAGATATAGATATATATATATATATAGATAGATAGATAGATATGTATGTATGTATATAGTGTATTGAGGCAGCAGATCATTATTCAAACATATATTGTTGAATATAACAGACAAAGAATGTCTATTATGTGTGATTATGAGTAGTTCTAAATTTCTTCACCTGAAATTAAAGCAAACATACGATCAAATATAATAGACATTGTTGAATATATATCCGTTTATTGCTTAATATATTGCAATGTAATTGTCATCTTTGATAATGGCTTATGTAAGCCGAAAACTTAGATAGGATTAAAAAATATGTATCAATATTGTGATTTTCTTTCTTCGTTTAATAATAATGTTATTAAGCTTATCAGACGATATGAAAAGAATTTACATAAAATAAATAGGCAACACTTCTCTATATTATTTAATAAAACATGCATCAATATATATATATATATATATATATTCATGTAAAATATTACGACGTTCGTGAGATTCTTTCCTTTCTTTTTTTTATTATAATATATCATCATCATATATATATATATATATATATATATATATATACGCGATAATTTAACCAGTAGAGGTAATATGAGTGTTTTTGGATGGTATTCAATAAGCTTTACCCAGGAGAAGTTTTATTCTGACTCTATCTGTGTGTAAGTTTTCGTCTTCCATGTCGACAAATATTGAAAATTTCTCCGATTTTATATATATATATATATATATATATATATATATATATATATATATTTCCATAAATAAATTCCCAAGGGGATAGAATCCAGGTAGAACTCAATGACCAGGACAGAGTAAGAATATAATATAAAAGGCTCAATCACTAATATTCCAAGATTATAATTTATTACATTGGAATCGCAATCACGATTCAATTCATCAGACCTACAAATTCAAAAACTTCAATATATATATATATATATATATATATATATATATATATATATTCACTTTCAGAGGCAGTAAATCAAATTGTATAACAATTGGCAGGAGTCAGTGTGCAAAATAACTATGACGCACCTGTCCAAATTCAAATTATATTTGCGTCTGAAATGTAAAAAAGAACTTTAGTTAAATAAAAATCATGAGAGACAAACATGAATTACGCCCAACATTAGTCGTGTTGATTATTTGTTTTACGAATTTAACTGGAAAAAATAAGGCTAACTTTATTTACTTTTTTCATGTTAGTAACAAAACAAAACGCAATAAAGTTTACTTTTTTAAGATTGAATAAAAAAAATTATTTTCCATAACATAAATAAATTATGTTTCGTATCATAGTTTCAGTGTGGGTCGGAGACTCTTGCCCAGGCCCGGCCTAGATTAATTCAAGATCTTTTGTTTGAAATTTGTTTTTGTAAAGTAAAGTAAAAAACGACGAATAGATATTAAGTTTAATTTTTCAAATCTGCAATAATGAATGAATAATAAAAAGTTAAAATAAATACACAAAAAAATACGGAAATAAATTCAAAAGAACAGAAAATTTAAAAATACATATAGCCTTTCGAATAAGAATTATTCTCGTTCGGTTTTACTTTTTAATTCTGTTGATAATTTCGAAAGGCTTAGATGGCTAAAAATGGATTCTATTGCAATTATTACGTATTTGTAATGTTAAAATGTCTTCGCAAATACAAATCATATGATGATATTATGTTAAAAAAAGATGGGTTGGATATATATTTATTTTACGTTAATTATTCTGTGTTACAATTCGGAGCATACCTTATGGAATTTGATAATAGCTTGAAAAAAGATATCTGATGATACGTTGCTCTTAAGAGGACGAAAAATAAGCAGACTGAAATTACAAATTGATAGAACTACGGATTCTCATGGATTTACTCAGTCTAAAGTTTCTTAAGTTTACTCAAAAAATATTGTGCTTTGGGAACTTTTGCAGTAAAAATAATTTTGGTTTAAATATGTAACAATTATGAGGATAATATACGAATATCTTTATTATATAACAATACATTCCTTCACGGGGTCAATTTTGATGGCACCGGTACACTAGTATAATTAAATAACCTGTAAGATGTTTATAGGCCATAAAAGCAAAATAATTTATATTTACATTGTTTAGAATGTTGTCCACATCCTTATTGTCATATTCACGACGTTTCGGCCGTTGTACGTTCCGGTTTTCTTCAGGTGATATACGTCGGAATTTCGAACCGCACCCTTTATTTAGTCCACGGGGGTATACTGTTCACGTTCCACGTGCCATGCCTTTCCTGTATATTTCAGTTTCCGTTATTTCCTTTTTTAGTAACTCAAATCGCAAAGTTATTTGCTCACATCCGCTGTGGCCAGGTATTCAACTCACAACACTTTGGGTCAATTCACTGGATCAACTTCAACCAAAGTTTTAAATGCGTTGGTTTCGTGAATTTCAAGATAAAGTAAGTGTGAGCTCAACCCCTGGGTCAGACAGTCAGTCCTTGGATACAATGGTAACAGGGAAAGCAAAAACTGCGCGGCATTAAAAATAAGAACGAGGCCAGATATCCCTATATCAATCTATTCTCTATTCCTGAAGAAACCTAATTATATATATATATATATATATATATATATATATATATTAGTGGTCTATTATATATATATCTGTCTATATTTCTGAGATGAAGGATTATGTACACTATTTACATTATTCGGACTATTGTCTTCATCTTTGGTACCATATTTATCACAACGTTTCTGGTCTTCTTCAGGTTGTTGGAATGAAATTTCTTTTCGTTCTTTTTTGGGGTAGACTGTTCTGTAGTCTTTAGTCATGTTCTAATAGATGTCAGTTAAAATCCCTTCTCCAAGTTCTCCACTGCCTTAACCAGGTATTGAACACACACTCTCTGGGTCCTGTCACTGGATCTAACTAACGCCTTTATCCACTGTACCATGTGTCCTTGAGGACATCTTTGTATGAATTTCTGGGCATTATAAACCTAATGTCTTCTGCAAGCATTTCTCCCAGTGCTCACATTGCAATTTTTTGCTGTGATCATTATATGTTTTTTACCAGAGCTTATATTGCAATTTTCGTTGTTATTATTGCTTTTCTCTGGCACTCCTTATTACTGGTTCCCATATTGTATTCATTCCTATGCTTGGTCGGCTCAGGAGATTTTTGTGGCCTAGCATATGTGCTGATTCCTTAAGTTTACGAATTTTCTAATGGTGTTATTTGTCTATGATTTCAACTTGATTCCACAGCGGGCGGGGATCTCCCTTTTCTCTCCATATGTGGTCAGCGACGCCTGATTTTTCCACTTCCCCTCGTGTTACAGCATTCTGGTGTTCTTGAAACTTTACCTTAAGGGGGCGGCCTGTCTCCCCTTTATATTTCTTTCCGCAGCTGCACGGGATAGCGTACACACAGTCTTTAGTCATGTTCTCCTCTATGGCGGTGGGGGTCTTACTCGGGAGAGATATCTGCGATGTGTCGTCAAGCTTATATATATATTTCTAAGAGTATAGAATCCAGGTAGAGCTCAATGTTCAAGACAGCAAGAATATAATATAAAAGGCTCAAACATGAATATTCTATGGTTATAAATTATTACACTAGAATCGTAATCACGATCCGAATCATCAGACCTACAAATTCAAAACGAAATGGGAAAATATAATTCCGGAGTTATATTTTCCCAATTTTTTTTTGAATTTGTAGGTTTGATGAATTGGATCGTGATTAGGATTTCAATGTAATAAGTTATAACCATGGAATATTAATGTTTCACCCTTATACATACATCATACTTATTATAAAACCCAGGTTGTGTGTGTGTGTCTGTACGCTTATATATTGGATCGGATGTCCTACATTTTTCAACCGATTTCAACAAAACTTCACAGGACTACGTGAAATTACCTTGCTGTGGTTCTGACAGCGCCAAAAATTGGAAAACACAATTGTTTTTGCATGAAATCAATTTGAAAACACGATTAAGGGGCATCGCGAGAATGAAAGGGGGACAACTCATATCGAGTTATACTTATTATAAACCCCAGGTTGTGTGTGTGTGTGTGTGTGTTCGTTTATATATGGGATCGGATTTCCTACATTTTTCAACCAGTTTCAACAAAACTTCACTTTTTTTTGGCAAGTAGTGTTTCTATTATTACAAGTCTTGCACACTTTTTTCTTTATTTTTACATTCAGAATGCTTTAAAAATTCCATTTACAAGACAATTGTTTATAATAAAATTCTATTCAATCGGTAGACTCATAACGATTGAAAACCATGTATTTGTTTGACTTTGAGTTTGACCAATTCGTAAAAAAACAAAACAAAACAAAAAAAAACTAATTAAGACATGCGTGTCCGTCAACCTTAAACAATAATCTTTGTCAATCTTATTTTTCAGTCTTTATGATGGCCGATACTTGATCTATCTCTTACTGTTACATCCCGGGCAACGCCGGGCACTACTGCTAGTATATATATATATATATATATATATATATATATATATATATATATATATATGAGGGAAGAGTGAAAACCTTTTTTCATTGACTGACGTATGTCAATACAAACGGTTAGAATCCTAGCCATATCGTATTTTTTTTTTCCAATGTCGATGTGCGTAGCAAGACGTTATCAAGGAGGCGGCCTAACTCGTCCGGAGTCAGATCGAGTTTGCTGTTTGAGCCGATATTGATACCAAACCCGAAATCGGCGATCACGATCATCAGTGCATCACTGAGGACCAACCTTGATTCATCTGAAATGTCTTAGACCACTATATATATATATATATATCTATATATATATATATATCTATATATATATATATATGTGTGTGTGTGTGTGTCTGTGTGTGTGTGAAAATATATAGAAAATAAGAAAGAACTGGTTAGGTAAAAAATCCAAAGTTCTTTAATATTTTTGTTATTATTTTTAAAAAAACAACAGTGCTCGATACAAAAGTAGAGCCAAAATATAATTATTTCTTCAAAAATATTATTCCATCGCTACATAAGAGTTCTCTTGTTTCAAAACCGGAGCCGAAAACTTCAATATAATTATTTGAATTAAATTGAATTAAAGTATCAAGCTCTGTTCCATCGTCAAGCGAATTTTTTGGGGGAAATTCCCAAAAAAATGTCGCTTGAAGATGGAACTGAGCTTGGTACTTTAATTCAAATAATTGTATTGAAGTTTTCGGCTCATGTTTTGAAATATGAGAACTCTTATGTAGCGATGTAATCATATTTCTAAAGAAATAATTATATGTGTGTGTGTGTGTGTGTGTGTGTGTGTGTGTGTGTGTGTGTGTGTGTGTGTGTGTGTGCGTACAACGAAAGCGGTGTCGTTAGAAATTCATCGGAAACAGTTTATGTCATGGGGTCGGGTCTCTTCTCTTCAGACCAAAATTTTACAATACATGGATTTTAAATTTTGATGGCCCAAAAAAAGAGAAACGAAAAAAAGAAAAAGGATGAGAGAGAGAGAGAGAGAGAGAGAGAGAGAGAGAGAGAGATAGAGAGAGAAAAGCAATGAGTTTCAAAATAAGTGGTGAAGACCGAGATTTCATAATAATGTTTTGTGTGTCTGTGTTTATTTATGTACATATATATATATATATATATATATATATATATATATATATATATATATATATATATAAACGCGTACAAACGTGTCTGTATATGTGTGTGGTACACTACGAACCATATAACGTGGGATCAAATGCACATCAATGTACACAAACTTACACAAGAAAAGCTATAAGCGTGTATTTATCATATTTGACGTCGAGAAATTAACTGACCTTCTTAACAATTAGGCCATTTTTTTTTTTTTTTTTTTTGAATGAGTCATGTCTTCCGATTCGACATCAGGCACTTATTATATCAAGACGTGCTTTTCTCTGAAAAGCTATCTTTGTGATGGGCGGAGAACTACGCATTCTTACTCAGACCCGTTTTCGAAATTACTGGCTGCAGAAGAAAACCATGCTACCTTGTATAAATGCCGATTCAAAATCACATTAATAGACTGAAGATTAATATGAATTGAATTTCTTAAAGAAATCAATGGCAGTTATTACTTTTTGTTTGTTATTACTTTCATTATAGTTTTTGATGTTTATTTTTTTTTTTATCGCAACTGTAGAGATACACAATGCTGCACCTTAAATAAACATCGGGAGGAAGAATAACACCTTAAGAGTGCCCCCTCATTGAGGGCGACACTTATTTATCTCCGATCAGACTCGACCAAAATATTTTGGTTTTGGACTAGTTGGCGGTGGGAGCAAGACTGCAGGATTTATGATTTTATCTAAGAAAGTAATTAACGTTCCATAAAAGAGGAAGCGTTTCGCCAGCTACCTTAGTACACTTCGTTGAAAGCCAGAAGAGAACCCTATCTGACACTCTTCATTTTCCTCATTTACAAAATTTTGTGGCATCCGTCCTGTCTTTTATTGAAACTCATGAATAAACCAGATCGATTCCTCTGTTGTTGAAGATTTTCCGACAGGAGCCGGTCACTTTTCGATCACAGCAATTTTTCCACATCATACGGCACAGTTTACCCCAAATTGGGCATCCCCACTCTAGAAAAAATATCCTTAGCCAACATATAGAGGACTGCGGCTGACGAAATCTGCCAAATTTTAATATATTCCAATTCTAGCAATGCAACTACAAAACCACTGAATAAAATTGTATTAATAAAGAAACATTTTTCATTAGCAAATTTAAACCAAAACTCAGTTCATGACATAGACCAGTGGAATATCCCTTAAAATAGATTCTGTCATATTTTCCTTACTATATGAGATATATAAAACCAGTTGCACCACTTAATTTTTTATTTTATTCCGGGCTTAAGCGTCAGTTAAAATCTAATAAATATTTACAAACTTATTTTAAGTTAAAACTAGTTGAAGTAAAACGTTTTTTTTTCTGAAAACTCACATGCAATAAAACAATTTTAATTTTAATAATCATCTGTAAACATACATGTATTATAAATATTACATATAAATATATAAACACACTAGTTTCTGTTTATATTTCTGAGATGAGGTATTATGTACACTATTTACATTATTCGGACTATTGTCCTCATCTTTGTCGCCATATTTATTACAACGTTTCGGCCTTTCAGTATCTGTCTATATTTCTGAGATGAGGTATTAAGTACACTATTTACATTATTCGGACTATTGTCCTCATCTTTGTCGCCATATTTATTACAACGTTTCGGCCCTTCAGTATCTGTCGATATTTCTGAGATGAGGTATTGTTTAGACTTTACATTATTCGGACTATTGTCCTCATCTTTGTCGCCATATTTATTACAACGTTTCGGCCGTTGTACGCTCCGGCCTTCTTCAGGTGGTTGGAATTTCGAACTGAACCCTTCATTTCTCTCACTCGGGTAGACTGTTCTAGTTCCACGTGCCATGTTTAATGGATGTCAGTTATCAGTAATCTCCTGTTAATTTTCCGGGGCGTACAACGGCCGAAACCTTGTGATAAATATAGCAACAAAGATTACGATAGTCCAAACAATGTAAATGGTGTACATAAAATATAATATATAAATAGAAGATAGTTGTTTTCCAAATGTTATTATTTCCATTATACTGGATTTTTTTGAAAAGACTAACAATTACACTTTTTATATATATATATATATATATATATATATATATATATATATATATATATATATACTTCTCCAGTTCAAAATCCAACTTGAAATATTTTCCTTCAAATCAAATATTCAATAATTTCGAGGATTTCATTATACCAATATTATTTGAAAGAAATAAATTAAAATATTTCATTTAATCCTCTGTCTTGTTAAAATATTAGAAAAAAATCAAGACAAGTTTTAAAAATAACTGAAGTGTAATACTATGGTGGAGGGAAGCAATTAGCTAAAATTTTATTATATTAAAGCAACAAAGCAATGATTAATTTTAAACTTTAAATCAATGGTTATTTTGTTAAAATCCAATAGAATTAAATCATTTTTAAATTTAGTTTTCATTATTCTAAATGAGTTTCATACCTCGATATTATTTGAAAAAAAAAAGAATCAAATTAGTAATAATAATTAGTAGTAAGTACACATATTAAACTAAAAAAAAAAAACTAATTTATTAATTCATATCTATTCTTACCCGAATATCTCGCGAGCAATACATTGGCGGATTGGTATGCCTCATGCCTGTTTCATTGCTTTTGGTATATTCAATTTGTAATTCGCATGTTGAGCTATTCTGTTTCCTGACAACCATGCATTATGTCTTCTTACAATAGATATTTAGTCCGTTCTTCTCGTGTTCCTTTACTATCGGAGTTGCTGTATTTTCTTTTCTGTGTCTGCTATTAATACAGTGTCATCTGCATATCTAATGTTAAGACTGTGTAGCAGCCAATAATGAATCCTGGTAAGGATCATGGTCTAATTCTCTCAGAATTACGTCATTATAAATGTTGAACAAAAGCTGATGATAAATACATCCTTGTCTGACGTCCCATTCTATTTTTCTATATTTACGGAATTCATTTTCTATCCATAGGCGGTAGGCAGAGGGTATATGTTCTGGATTATTCTAATCTCCTTCCCAAATATATCAAGCTTACCTAACACTAAAAACAGTTCTTTGTGACTCAGTTTAGCAAATATTTTGCCTAATCTATAAAAATAGGTATATATGTTTGTGCATCTGTATTTTTTTTAGTATTCAGATGATAAGTTTATGTTGGTTATTATAAAGGAAAATAAAGGAGAGACAGGCAGCCCCCTCAAGGTAAGGCTTCAAGAACACCAGAAAGCTGTAACGCGAGGGGAAGTAGAAAAATCAGGCGTGGCTGACCACATATGGAGAGAGAAGGGAGATCACCGCCCCCTGTGGGATCATGTTGAGATCATAGACAGGAAACACCATTGGAAAATTCGTAAACTTAAGGAATCAGCACATATGCTAGGCCACAAAAATCTCCTGAGCCGACCAAGCATAGAAATAAATACAATATGGGAACCAGTAATAAGGAGTGCCAGAGAAAAGCAATGATAACAAAGTTGCAATATGAACTCTGGTAAAGACATGCAATGATAACAGCAAAAATTGCAATATGAGCACTGGTAAAAATGATGCTGAAAACATTAGGTTTATAATACTCAGAAGTTCATACCCAGATGTCCTCAAGGACACATGGCACAGTGGATAAAGTGGATATATTTGAAGAAGGTGATACTGTACAGGATGCGATAAATAAATTGTTGTCTAAATTACGCAAAAATGAAAATAAAACTGATATCTTATTTTAATAGATATATTTACAAACATTACACAAAAATATCTTGAAATACTAAAAAGTAAATCTATATACGAATAAAAGTCTGTGATTACGTGCGTACTTGTCTGGTGTGTACGTTAGACTCATAATGATTTAAGTGAATAAGATTTAAAACTTTAATTTTCTTTTTACCTTTTAAAATAAATATTTTTAAGTTAAAGACATGCACAAAGAGATCCCACTATGCTGTTTCGTTCAATTGCTTATATTTCAGCTTTCTTTAAACAAACAAATATTTAAATATTTAAAATAAATTGGCCTATTTAGAAAATTAAAATTAAAAGTTTATCACGGAATTCCTATTTAATGCTGTAAACAATCAGTAAGACGTTAAACATGAACTTGTAAACGGAACCAATGATGACACGACCGACTTGAATCATTTAATTGAATCGTAATAAAATTAAATTTCATTTTAATTGAATGTTGAAATCAACTTTTTATAACCTGAACTGCCAGTGACCCAGTGGGCCACGGTTAGTCTAGTTTATTCAATGAAATCGCCATTGGCTTCAACCACGGCATCCAGACAACTTCAGAATCACTTGCATCTCTTCTGGACGGTCTCCTTCTTTAAGTTGTTAAATATTGACATAATCCTTGCCTTCAGTTCAGCTTTGGAGTTACAGGGAGTTTTGTTAGTCGCTTGCACAACTGCGCTGCAAACATAATAATCAAGGGTGTGCAGTCTGGTGAGTTAGCTGACCAGATGTAAAGAGTGATTGTCAGACAGCCATTACTGGATTCTCCTGCTTGTTTGACATGGTGCAGAGTCCTGTTGACAAACATAAGGTCTTCCAGCGCCCGCATTTCCTTGATTAAAGGCAGCACTATTTCCTCAAGGCACTTCTTGTAGGTCTCTGTGTTGAGTCTGAGGCCCTGTGGGAAGATGAATGGAGGCATAACGTCGCCGTCACAATGCCCCCTCCCAAACACCTTCGTAATCATCATTAGACTCAACCATTTCCGTATACTCTGCAGTGAAACGCAAAAACTCTAAAATATTCGGATTGGAACTTCCGGTGCAAGTGCCAACCAGTACAGCATGCTGTTTCCAAATTTCTGACGGAATGAGTTGCGTCATGGTGCTCTTTTTCTTACAAATGCTGCCCAACTGACCCAACTATACTGTACTGTAGACAAAATAAAAACAATAAGGCGCATGCGCTAAATTTAAAATATAAAATGGCGACAATTTACCCATCATATACTGCATGTAAAAAAAGAAGTGTTCATAACAAGTAATAAAACAAAGCAAAACTGATGATAACATACTTTATCATGAAGTCCTTAACTGGCTATATTTTTTTTTAAATCGAGTAAGTGTCTAATCGACTTGATTAAATCAAGATATATTAAAGACATAATGTAACCTGGAATTGCTTCTTTTTTTAAAAATTTCTAATGTAAATGGAATTGAAATTCTTAGTTATTAATATTCGTCGATTGCATTTCCCTATATCATCATGGAGGAGGGAAAAGGTAATGGCCATCGCTTTAATTTAACTAAAACTCTGAATTGAGGAGAATTCTGGGATTGCATTAGAACTGAGGATAAATCATATTCAGGTGCAATCGTCGTTTACATTTAGAAATAATGGTATCCACTCGTCAGTAGAGAGAGAGAGAGAGAGATACACACACACACACACACACACTCACACACACATAAACCACCACATATATATATATATATATATATATATATATATATATATATATATATATATAGAGAGAGAGAGAGAGGAGGGAGGAGAGATAAATAGATAGAAAGATAGACAGGGAGAATTTAATTTTGATAAATTACAATATATAAGAAAATATATATATATATATATATATATATAATTAAATGAATAAATGAATAAACACATATATATACATATATATATATAT
>CAHIKZ030005542.1:882500-885000 GCA_903632075.3 Acanthosepion pharaonis
AAAAATATGGCGTCTTATCACAAATTTACTTAAATCTAAATCTTTTTTTTTTATTGCTTTTTTAAGCATATCACCCCAAACAAGGCGGGAGTGACACTAGTACGAAAGGGGCTACAGAGAATGAAAGCAAGCGTAAAGAGGTTGTGTTCGGGGAAAGGATAAAAGACAGGGATTAAGATCAAGGGATCAGAATAGGTCGACTGACATTACATTTGAATATTTGAAGATTATAGTTATCAGATAAGCAAGTAAGACGAAGAAAGTTCCACTGTTGGGAAGTGCAAGAGAAGAAGCTGTTGGAGTAGAAGAGGTGGTTACATTTAACCTTTTCGACTGTGAGAGGGTGGGACCGAGATGCCAACCTAGTAGTCCGCTTAAATTCATCCAGGTGGGGTACCAGTGAAAGTATCTGGTCAGAGCAGTTGTCATGAAAATATTTGTAGAAAAGAGAGAGGGAAGCCACATCACGTTTGGGAGAAAGTGACTGATGTCGAGATGCCAGATCAGTACCTCAAGATGACCATCGGAGTCACCAGACCATATATGGCACCAGTATTCAAGGCAATGGCATTAAGTTAAAGAATTTAATCAAGTTATATTTCATGAAAACGGATTTATCAGTTAAATCTGTTTTTTTTTGTTGTTTTTTTTTTTCTTGATCCAAAGTGAAAAAAGCTAAGTGAAGTTTTATGCTTACAAATTGTGGCCAAGATTTTTATAAACTCCCATATTTTAGAGCAGGTTGGTGTTCATCTTCAGCGGTCTAACCTTTGACATCTTCGGTGGTCTAACCTTTGCCATCTACGGTAGTCTAACATTTGCTCCCTTCAGAGGTCTAACCGTTTCCATCTTGGGTGGTCTAAACTTTGCCATTTTCAGCGGTCTAAATTTTGCCATCTTCGGTGGTCTAACCTTTGTCATCATCGCTGGTCTAATCTTTGCCCTTTTTGCCATTTTCAATGGTTTAACGTTTGCCATACTCGATTTTGAATTCCATTCTCGAATGAAGTTTATAATATTTCCGTTGTTTCAATAAATATCTCTCTTATTAGAATCATCTTTTCTTTTAATCGACAGCGGCTATGTTTCCTTTTAATTGTCCACATACGACAAATCGTAATAAACCTGAAACACAATTTTTTCAACTACAGATTCATTTGCATATTTAGACTTGTGATGCTATTTGTTTTCTAAATTAAGTTACAAGTAACACTATATCTATATTTCAATACGTGTTTTGTTTCTACATGACCTGGAAGAATTATGGGATTAATTTAAAGAATTTAATCAAGGTATATTTCATAAGACCGGAATATCTACGGATCAGTACAACCCATTCAAGTCTATGGTTAACCGTTATCTTCCCGACATTTTCCGCATAATCTGTGCCCCTTAATCTAATATCCTCTAACTCAAGTGACTGTCGAGCCTTGAATGGGATGAACATCATTGTAAGAAAGAAAAATGCCTGTCCATCAAGTAATAACAATGAGAAGAAATGGGTCTTACTCTGTCTTTGCCATGTTGGCAAATTGGGGGTTAATTTGAGTGTTGTCCCCTTAGAATGGTCACCACATCAAGATTAAAGACCCCCCAAAAAAACACTACTATTTTATTTATAGCGATAATAATTCCATTTCTCGCGTACGAGAAGCGCTACACCACTGCATATATATTTATCGTTGCTAGGAAATCATCCACGTAAACAATCACAGACTATCATCACTGTCTATATATTGCTTAATATGTTGTACAGTAATTGACATCTTTGATAATGTCTTATGTAAGCCGAAAGCTTAGATTGGGTCTAAAAAAATATTGATCAATATTTTGATTTTCATTCTTCGTTTAATGATAATGTTATTAAGCTTATCAGACATGATGAAAAGAATTTACATAAAATAGACAACACTATATATATATATATATATATATATATATATATATATATATATATATATATACCCACACAGGTAAAGTCTCTGTGAATTACAGATAGATAAAAATGGTCATTCTTGTGGGGGAGTGATTTTCATCTGTCTATATATATATATATATATATATATATATATATATATATATATATATATATATATAAGTGAACATTGAAGTCAACACTTAGAGGGGACAGTCTATTTCATGCTAGACACAATCGTCAGGCCACGAGTCGAATGCGTCTAGCATGAAATAGACTGTCGCCTCTAAGTGTTGACTTCAATGTTCACTTTTATATATATATATATATATATATTTGCATACGCTCTATCTCTGATATTGAGCATTTTATCTCATAAATATAGCTCACCTTAAGACTATATATATATATATATATATATATATATATATATATACTGCATCTCTGCAGAGGGGTAAGACCCATACCAAAAAATAGGCGTCCTGGGTAGGACGATAAACTACGTCTGACAGCAACGCCTGATCAGGTTTTGAGGAGCATGGACCTACCTCTTAATTTCTGGTGTTCCCAGGTCCACCCTGACCC
>CAHIKZ030005542.1:890000-907500 GCA_903632075.3 Acanthosepion pharaonis
ACAATACTTTCAGTGACATGTTTCTTATTAATTTCTGTAAAAAAAATATTACTTTTCATAAAAAATCAGCGGGAACTTATTCAAGATCTTAATATGACGCGTCCGACGGAGGAGGGGTGTATTCAACAAAAAAATCGCAAATTGCTTATTTCACTGCAAATTATTCATATCATATCATAAAGTATTTTACAAAAAATTAGAGCCGATTCGCAATATTTCAAGCTCAATTTAGGTTTATAGTCCGTAACCATACAATGAGATGAGGTAACATGAATTGGCTGGTCAACTTTAATGCCTCAAAAACTAAACAACTCTCTATTAATCACCATAGAGATCCTTCCTTGCCCCCAATTAGAATGTCTGATAGTCAACTTCTTGCGTCTGCTCGGTCTCAGGTTGACTGCTGACCTGAGATGGAACAAATACATTGAGTCAATTGCTCCGTCCACCGCGAGGAAAGTTAGCTTTCTGTGCCGCGCCAGGAAATTTTTCTCCCCGGAATCGCTACTTCAAATATACAAATCAACCATCCGCCCTTGCATGGAGTATTGCTGCCATATATGGTCTGGAGCACCTTCTGTTTACCTCGGAGTTCTTGACAAGATCCAGAGACGGATATGCAATATAATTGGCCCTGATCTGGCATCTCGTCTACAGTCACTCTCTCACAGACCCGCCGTCGCCTCTCTCTGTCTTTTCTACAAATACTTTCATGGTAATTGCTCCGATGAGCTGCTTTCACTGGTTCCCAGACTCCATGAATTCAAGCACCCTACGAGGCCGGCATCCCGCTCCCTCCCTTACACTGTAGAAACTTTTAAATGTAGCCGTCTCTTCTACTCCAATAGCTTCATACCTCGCACCTCTCGCCAGTGGAATACCATTCCCGATTACTGTTTCCCTGAGAGCTATAATCTCCAACTATTCAAATGTAATGTCAATCGACATCTCCAGTTACCTTGATCTATCCACAATCCCTCTCCTCATCCTTTCTTCTATCACTTTTATCTGGTCTTGCTCCAAATCTTCTGCAACCCCCTGCATCCTAGTGGCTTCCCGCCTTGCTCGGAGCGTAATGCTTACAAAAAAAAAAAAAACCGTAGATTTGCCTGAGGAATATCATTACATTATTGTTACATAATTATAGCGAAATCATTATTTTATTTTTGCCGAAAGCATTTTAATTTTGGTCATATATTAATTTAGAAATATTTTATCTCTTTCATTCGTTAAATGGAATAAGATTATTCTGAATTTCAGAATTTCCCTATTGTCCATCAAAATGACTGGAAGAAAGCGATTTAAAAACAACAATGGAAAAGAGAGGTAACAAAGCATAAACGAAATATAGCTCCAGTTTGTTCAACTTAGGAAACTTAGCATTCCAGCCAAAGTATTCTAAAATGCTGCCAATAAAAAAGGAGAAAAGGAAAAATACCTAACAACAAATCAAATATAGCATCAAACTTTATATTTTTTATTACTAACTAATTACATAATTCTCAATAATGTTTCCAGAGAACTTGATATTTCCTACAATCAAATTTTAATAAATATTATTATTGTTATTTTACGTAAGTGTAAGGTAGACCTATATTTACAGTTCCTTGCGGCTGAAAAGAAATGTCGATCAAAACTGCCTAAAACCCTTAAGATCGCATTGCCTCAAAATTATCAAATGTTCAATACGCCCCTCCTCCGCCGAACGCGTCATATTATAAAAAAAAGAAACAACATCCCCACGCCTGGAAACCGGATACAGGTGTAAGGTTACGTACTTCTCCGTTCGGTGGCCGGAAATGACTGGTTTCTTTTTTTTAAATAATTCCTAACTCCCCCACCGTCACCAACAAGTCATCAAATGTCAATAGAATGCAAAGAGTTAAAAGAAAGTTAAAAAAAAAGGTTAAAAAGAAGTTTAAAAAGATTCGGTTTCAAAGAGTTCACAGAGGACGATTGCCTTGAATTTAAATTTTTGAAGATCGTATGAGGGTCTGTTGAAAAATTCATAGGCTCACCAAGATAGTCTCATGGAATGTGGCCAAATGAGTTTTATCTTTCGCCATAGCACCCCACTACTTCTTTCATCCACTTTGCATTGTTTGTATCCCATTGGTGAAGAAGCTTTCATCCTGTTGATCAAAAAGATTATAAACAGCAAATATGACATCATCATCACTGTGATACCGGTTCCCTGCCTAGTTTTTTTTTCCTGTTGGGGAACAGATGATAATCCGATGGGGCCAAATGAATTATGAATTATTTCACGGTTCTAGCATCACTTTTTTATAGTCAGCTCACGATCGTGGATGACAGAAAAGAAAGAAGGCAAAAGAGAGAAGTGCGGGAGGAGAAACTTTGCATAGAAGTTACGGTTACAATTAGCAATGAACTTATGAGATCGAGTTGTCTGTCAAGTACGAGTTGTGGCGAATTATCCAACTAAACTATAGAGATGATTACCAGGAAAGAATACCAAACAAATACCGGGCCCTCTTCGGCATGGCCATAAGAAAATTGGACGCTTTATTTATTAAAACGCCCAACGAGGTGCTCGAAATGCACCCTGCCCAGAAGCGGAGTTAACTCCTTAGTCCCCCACTGTGGAACAAAATAGGAGTACCCTTGGTGTTCCCATACAGGAGGAGGACACAACGCGTAACGGATATGATTCTGGGGTCCAACAGGTCAGGTGATCCAAAGGGACGACAAAACCCCCAGATCGTTATGGATGGTAACACTACATTTTTCGAGGAATGAAGAATATGGTAGAAGTATCCTATGTTCCCTATGTACAAGCAATGGACTCGCCCGAATTGTACCTCCTATTTTACTTTTTTAGCTGAGTTTAGTTGGATAAATCTTAAAACTTTTAATGTTGCCCCGAGCTATGTTTACTCTTGCATTTACTACACGGGTTTTAAATTCTTGAAATCACGATAGCCACGAGGTATGCACATGAGAATAAATATCTTTAAAATATTTATAGAAGAAGCAAAGCAAAGTTACGTTTTAGCGGGGGGGGCGGTTATGACTGAAGACGAGATGCTGGGTCAGGACCAATAACATTGCATATTCTTCATTGGATTTTGTCTAAAAACTCGAGAGAAATAGTAGAAAAAATTCTGGTGAGAAACTCAGCAATTGATTAAATATAAACATTCCTATTCGGGTCAGTGAAAACCGTGATGGATTGTATAAATTGCGCGCAATGTCTATTTCAGCATACCTTACTTTACTGGAGTACGCCAAAGAGGACCGATCGTACGTTCACTAGCTATTACGGTATGGTTGGTTCATAATATGTTGTAGGTATTTAATAAGCTGGGATTTTTTTGTCAGGCTCAGGGCTACTGCACACATCAGGAGCTGATCTCACTACGCTTGTGAATCCGTCTACGAAACTAGCTTAATAACCACTGTTCTACAGTTGGAAAACAAACTAAATCGATGCAACAGTCTGGCTCAAGGCTACAATACGGGAGAATATATTGAGCTTATATTTGTTTAACTTGCTAACTAGTATTCCACAGCGATACACCTTGAACCGCCAAATATTTTGTTATATAACAGGTATATTAAGAATTAAACTCAGATAGCAGAGGTCTGTATTTGAACCCAGGATTTCAAATGCTGATTTTCTCGGATAATCTTGAAAAATTTGCATAAGACTTGATTTCTGTAATATTTGATGTATGTGTGTGTGTGTGTGTTTTGTTTTCGGAAATGGCTGCTGCAGTACATTGGGCAAATCAAGTGAGTCTAGAATTCCCACGGATGTTCAGGCTGCTGGGGATTCCTTTATTGAGTTACCATCTCAAGAAAGATTGCTACGCAAGATTCTCTACCTTCACCCTTGTGCAAGTTAAATGAAACAAACGCTTTAGTTTCCTTTCTTTCAATATACGGTCAATTTTAGACCCACTGGAGTGACAGGGTGTAATCGATTTCTATTTTTTCCTCAGATTACGTCATTTTCAGTGGTGTGCAGTAATATGAATCTATTTTTGGGGTGTATGCTTAAATTTGTTTGGCCTTGAAAACATATTGCGTCATCTGTGATTGCATCAGATTTTCATTCCGCCCAGACACTGTTGTCTCAACTGTCGATTAATTGTCTTACGGCCATTGTCTGCGATGGACGTTACTCTAAGGAAGCGTACGAAAATTTGTAACATTGCACAAACACAATGGCAGGCTTTACCAGTGCGCAAATGAAAGTACTATAGATTGTCCGAGAAACTCTCCTGTTTTAAATCCAATCGAAAATCTGTGGTCAATCTGCAAGGAACGACTTCAGGGAGTGGACATACGAAGTACTAACATGTCCACTGGGTCATGTTTCATTGGAAAAATACGAAAAAGAAAGTATATAATAAGGGAATTATTCGTTTTGCTTCAATTAATTTGCACAAGGGTGTAGATGATCATGGCCCTCCACATCTTCCTGTATAATTAATTTGCACAAGGGTGTATTAGCACAATCATCGCTATCTTCGAACGGTTTCGTCTACACTGTTTCACTCCCAACACTTTAGTCAACCGATGGTAC
Organism: Acanthosepion pharaonis; assembly: GCA_903632075.3. Lineage (NCBI taxonomy): Eukaryota > Metazoa > Mollusca > Cephalopoda > Sepiida > Sepiidae > Acanthosepion > Acanthosepion pharaonis. The sequence goes on from CAHIKZ030005542.1 coordinate 894,553, forward strand.
CATGGTTTGACATGGTATGTTTTCAGATGGCATGTATTAAGATGGTAAAGTTTTCAACTGCTAAGTTTTCAGATGGTATTTATTCAGATGGTATATTTTCAGATGGTATGGTTAGATTCCAAAGACGAATCTTACAGTCAGATTGGTAAAGCTCTAATAATTTGGCAACAAATTTTAGTAAATATCTACATTCGTATACAAATCGATTTCGTGTATCGATCACTTCATTAAATTCGTATGTACCTCATGTTTATGCTGAATCTAGGTTTTCAGACAAATGTGAAAAAAGAAACTAACAAAACGCCATTTAAATTTAAAAAAAAACTCTCACGAAAGCTTTCAATGTTCTTCTGTCAGTGACTGACGATAATTATGCCTGAAACTCCAAGTACTAGAGGCAAAATGTATGTATACTAATTTAAAAAAATATGTTAAATGTATTCTATATCTATATTCAAGTCAGGAAAACATATTGTAACAAAACGCTTAAAAAAAAAAATAAATGGCTAACATCTTCCTGTCTGTGTTCTTTTCTTCAGGCACAGATTTCAGCCTCACGATACAATTGATCATCGAAATGGTCGACGATGTATTCTATTTAACATGAACTAAATGAACTATGTATTCTATTTAACATAAGACGGAATGGAATACACATCAGATTTTCGAGTCGACAAGACTAACTTACCTGGTTAGGCTATTGTATTTAGGCATGAATTCCAACCTGCTTTTAAATATGGGCGTTTATAAAACTTCACCTAGCTTTTTTTTTCTTTTTTTTTTTTACTTCGGGACAACAAAAACAAACATTTCTAGATTTAACTGATAAATATTCCGGTTTCATGAAATATACATTGATTAAAATTTTTAAATTAATGCCATACTTCTTCCAGGTCATGTAGAAACAAAACGCGTCTTGAAATATAGATACAGTGTTATTTGTAACTTAATTTAGAAAACAAATAGCATCACAAATCTAAATATGCAAATGAATCTGTAGTTAAAAAATGTGTTTCATGTTCATTACGATTTGTTGTATGTGGATAATTAAAAGGAAACATAGCCGCTGTCGATTAAAAGAAAAGATGATTCTAATAAGAGAGATATTTATTGAAACAACGGAAAATATTATAAACTTCATTCGAGAAAGGGGTTCAAAATCGAGTATGGCAAAGTTTAAACCATTGAAAATGGCAAAGGTTATAAGACCAAAAATGGCAAAGGTTAGACCTGCGATGATGGCAAAGGTTAGACCACCGAAGATGGTATGGTTTACATCACCGAAGATGGCAAAGGCTGAATCGCTGAAGATGGTAATGGTTAGACAACCGAAGATGGCAAAGGTTAGATCACCGAATATGGCAAACATTGAACCGCTGAAGATGACAAAGGTTAGACCACCGAAGATGGCAAAGATTAAACCACCGAATATGGCGAAGATTAGCTCACCAAAGATGGCAAAGTATCAGGAGAGAAAACTTAAGATAGTATTCTTTGAAAATAAAACAAAGAAAATAAATAATGGAAAATATTTTTTTAATTGGCTAAATGAAATGGGAGTGACAGACGTATAAGGAACATACTTGGATATTCTTCTAACCAACACGAGCCTGTTTACTTGAAAAACAGTGCAATCTTTTAACAGAGCTCAATCAACACTCAATGGCACCGCTAGGAGATCTGCAACTATCTCAGCCACTAACTATGTGCTCTAGACGTCTAAAGTATTTACAGTAAAGCGTATCTCAGTACTTAAAAATAAGGACACTACTTAAAAATAGAGACACTCACATATCGCTTAATTTTGTCCTTATTAATTACAGCAAATCTAATATAGGCGAGAAGGAAATTGAAGACAGAAAAGGCTGCGGTAGATGTAGTTTCCCCTAATACCACAAGTTGGTACAAAACCGAAACATTAACATAAAAACTTACATTTATATCTAGCAATTTCAACAGCCTTGAAAGTATTTATAGAAAAGTACAGAGAGGCTACATTACAGAGGTGAGAAAATGATAGAAGCCGCGATGCCAGGTCAGGACTGATAACATTGCAGATTCTTGTTTGCATTTTATCAAGAATCTCTAAATACATAGTAGAAGCACCAGACCAGATATGGAAGTAATATTCAATGCACGGACGAACGGTACTTATAAAAGTGTAAGATAGACTCTGGCGAGAAAAATGGTCTACTGAACCAACCCTTTTAGCAGTAGACTTAGCAACTGATTAGATATAATCGTTTGGAACCTGCCTTGTTTAAAATTGTATTTCGAGGAACCTGTCTGGGTAGAAATCGAGGTATGACATTATTACTGAAGTGACTAGCTTGATAAATATCTCAGTGCACCAAGAGTACTAATCGTTAGTGTAACTAGTATAAGACCATGGTTAAAGAGAAAGTAAAACGTCTCGAATTTGCTATATTAGCTTCAAGGTGCGGTGTGCACTCAAATGGATATTTACAATGTTCCATACAATATCAAAGTAGGGATTTAGCAGTTGTCTTATCGAGTGGAGAAAACGTATTCAGAAAACCAATAATATAAAATGTTGCCCTTACCTGTACAGGAACGCAAAACTGTTTTTTCATTTTGCCATGCAATAAACTAAAGTCAGCTTAGTATCGATATGAGCTAATATGACCAAATAAACGAAAATAGCATGGACTTTTATTTCTTAATAGAATTTTGGTTAACAACAAGAATACTTTACGGAATGACATTCATCATTTCTGTTTTCATTCATATTTTGTCTCGTCTAGAAAAAGTAGTTTATTTTAATTAAATATTAATTAGTAGTAATGTTAAATTGTTAATTAATGTTAATTAACTTTTAATAGCAGTTAATGGTAATTTAATATTAGAGAATGTTTTTCGGCGTTACATTCATCTTTTATATATTCGTATTTTTTAAAAAACTTTTGCCAGATAATGAAAGAGTTTCATGCAATCAACATCGATTTCTTTTCAACGACGAGGTCAATATTTTCTGTCACCAATGAGAAATCAATATTTGCCGTTTTAATTATTAAAGAGAAAAAATTTAAAATTTGATTTAAATATTCACACTTCTTTGCGGCTGGGAAGGGAAAATATTCTAATCACTTTTCTCTTTTTTTTTTTACACTTTTGAGAAATTATCAAAATTTAACCCTTGAGCATGAAATGTTGAAGTCACTTTGAGAGAGATATGTTTCAAAAATCTTTTTAGACCTTTGCGATTACCGGAGACAGAACTTAAAACCATAGAATCAAAGCACACGGTTGCTAATTTCTTACCATTCTACATCTCTCACATCGTCGATCTGTAATATTTTAACCATTTTCTCTAAGTATTTGTCTCTTTTCTTGTCCATTTATTTGGCCGTTATGGACATGATGATAATCTACATCCACGTCCTGGATAAGACAATAAACTACATCCGAGTCCTGGATATGACGCTAAACTACATCTCTGTCCTGGATAAGACGATAAGCTACATCCGCGTCCAGGGTATGACGATAAACTACGTCCACGTCCTAGGTAAAACGATAAACTACATCCACGTCCTGGGTAAGACGATAAACTGCATCTAACAGCAAGGACTCTGATCAAGAGGTTTAGAGGAGTGTGGAACCACCTCTTAATTGCTGGTGTTCCCAGGTCCACCCTGACCGGGGGTGGTAGCACCTGTTAGGGTCCAAGCTATGTGTAAAAAATTAAGAAGAAGAAGAAGAAGAAGAAGAAGAAGAAGAAGAAGAAGAAGAAGAAGAAAAGCATTAGAAAGAAACAACGTAAATGAAGAGAAGCGTAAAAAACGAGAAAAAACAATAAAAAAGAAAGAAAATTAGACTATGAAGGAAGATATAAAAATGGAAGGAAAGGAAAAAGAAAATGGATAAAAACTAAAGTAAATTAAAGACAAATCTAGAAAGAAAGAAAAATCTTTTAAAAAGTGTGGCATAATAATGAAAATTGATCTAATGTCTTTACCTCTTTGGTACCTAGACTTTATGAATTTAAGAGCAGTACCGTAAGTTCTATGCTAACAGTTTCTTCAATCGCATTTTTCGCTTGTGGAACTTTCTTCCAGCTTCTTGCTTTTCAGTCAAGTTTGATTTTTTTTAAATTAAATACAATATCCATCGTTTTATTCTGTAATCTTAATTCCTGTTCTTTTATTGTTTTCGCTACTTAATAATGTTTTCTTTTTCTCATATTCTCCCTCACTCAGTAATCTCATTGCATCTTAGTGCATTTATTAACTTGCTTTCAGTGAAATGATTAAAAAAGCAAATAATTGTTTTTATCAAAGTTGAAAGCTTTCATAAGACATTCGATAATATATGCCCAAATTCTTCACAGAAAGCAGAATATTAGAACAATATTTAATAGAATAACTTCCGAATGTGTTCAGTTAAACTTGCATTTTATATTTGAATTCTAAATTAAAATTATTTACATAATGCTATGCTGTTGCGATGAAAGAGGTCTGTCTGTCTGTCTGTCTGTCTGTCTCCCCCCCTCTCTCTCATGAAGGAAATTTACTATCTAATTCGTTAGTATATTAGACGGTTTTTAAAAACTGAGATAATCTCTTCTTAAATGTATTACAAAATTCAAGCCAAGAATAGTCAAATAAAAATCCGGCTCATTTGTCTCCTTGTAGAAATCGTTTTATCGTGAAGCCAGACGTTTAATTGGATGGGCAACAACATATCTGCTGTGCAAGGCTTTTAAAAAGTGTCCTGCGACAATTAATACCATCAAATGCATGTATTACTGACTAATGGCTGACGCGACAAAATTGCTTTCACGGTTTTACTTTAATAGTAAGAGTTCTACTAAGAGGAGATAATTTGAGAAAGCTTTTTATATGAGACATAAAAGACTGAACAATCAAGCAGGTAGAAAAGGAATAAAGGAAAAGGAAGTGACTCAGCAAGAAGTGAGTTAATGGAAGAGAAAGAAGCAATGAATGGTTTCGAAAGAGCAAAAGCTACTGAGAAAAAAAGAGAGAAAATGAGAGAAAGGATGAAATGAACAGTGGCAATGGATAAGGAAGAAACAGAAATAAGAAATGGGATAAAAAAAGAGGATTTGAAATTATTAACAAAAGATTAAAAAGGAGAAAAGGAATAGTTTCAAAACACATCGACAAAGCGGAAAGGAAAAAAATAAAGACAGAAAAATTAGGAATTGTTGCTAAAAGGAAATAGAAAAGAGCCATATCTTATAAGTTGACTAATCAATACTGACTCTGTCAGCCAACTCCAATGTTGATTGAATAGTACAAGGCTCATATCCAAAACACTTTCTAAGTTGTATTGTATGTTATATTCATGAGGCCGACTCCAATATTTCGTATATCAACATGTCAGGCGGGGTTAGCAATTATATATATATATATATATATATATATATATATACTAGCAGCCATGCCCACCTGGTCCATCAGAAAAAGCGTCCAATTAGAATGGAGCAAAAACAGCATCATGTTTAGATGTAACAGAATCTATCTTATTCAATTACTTTAAAGTACTGTCATTAAAAACATTTTGAATTAATACAGTTACTGATATAACAGAAGTTGCCTTTATTTATTCAATCGAAGTTAACCGAGGATATGAAGGGTGAAACAGGCAACATGAAAACCCACTTCAGACCACAATTATTTTATTTTTGAAATTCAATTTGTCAGTGTGCTATGAGGGATGTAAAAGAGGATACATTTATAAAGCAATTGTTAATTTTCATGAAAATTGGTTGAAAGTTCAACGAAAAATAAGAAAGAAACCAGTAAAAATCGCCATTTTTCGCTATTTACGCGAGTTTTCATTCAGTTTGGACTCACTTATCAAATTAAATGACTGTTAAACAATCAACTTATTGTTGGCTACAAGTGAATGAAGTTTGTATTAGATTGCTTGAAAATTGAGGGAGTTTTATGTTTAAAATTTGTGTTGAAATCGGTTTTTTGGTTTTTCGTTAAACGCAATGACGTAGAAATAAAAATGAGGTATCGTTGAGCTCGTCATGATGTAAGTAACCTACATAACGAGTTTGAACGAAATCGGAGGTAAAAAGTTGAATAATCATTTTTTTACGCTAAGAACCTATCTCTTACAGAGTACAATGTATTTACCCATCTGGTCTAAATCGGTTGGACGGATCCCGAGTGAAAGTTATCACACAGACATACAAACAAGCCGATACACAGACACACAGACATCCTCTGTTTTATATAGAGAGATAAGAACATACAAGAATAAAAAAAAGGAAAGAAACATATGATTAAAACAAAGGATAACGAAAATCGGTGGGTGAAAAAGAATGAAAGATTAATGAAGTATGGGAAATTGAATGAAAATAACTAAAACATAATGCACATGGATAGAAAAATTAAATTAAAAGAACCAAAAATAAATGAAACAAGCAAAAAATGCCGAATATTTGCCAGAAGAGTAAAGTAACTGACAAAAAAGGAAAGAAAAATTATAAAAAAGAAAGAAGAAAACTTAAAAAAGAAAGAAAGAAACGTCAAAAATGAAAAAGCGAAATAATTAAAACGAAAAATAATAGAATGAGATTACTGAAGAAGAGAACGAAGAAAAATACAAATAGAAGAAAAGCTAAAAGAATGAAAATTAAAAGAATGAAAGTGATCGATATAAATATAGAATAAAATGAAAGTTAATGTGAAGTGAAAGAAAAAAATATATGTGTAAAATAGAATCAAAAATTAAGAAAAAAGAGAAATGCAAATTGAAAGTTAAATAAAAGAGAATTAAAAAAAAGATTTATAAAAATGAATAAAGCGTTGAAATGAATTCGAGCCTCGGAAGAATAAAAGAGAAAAATAGAAAATAAAACATGGGGAAAGAAATAAAAGGTAATCAGAAAAGCGAAACGAAAATGAAAAAGGGAAACGAAATGAATAGCAAATGAAAAAAATAACAACGAGAAATAAAATGAATGAATAAAAATTAAGAAAGAAATCAATAAGAAAAAAAAGGAAAGAGCACAAAAAAAGAAAAAGAAAACAACATAAATGGAAGAAGAAAACTGAAAAAAGGAAAATGAATAAAAAATAATTAATAACACTTGCCTAAAAATGATGTGAGTAAAAAGATTTATAAGAATTAAGAAAGAAATAAAAAGAAACAAAAAGCAATAAGAATGAAAGAAAAAAGAAAAAAGAAGTAAGTGCAAAAACCGAAAGGAGAGAAAAATACGAAAAAAGAAGAAAGGAAAAGAAATAAAACGGGAGGAGATGAATGAAATGTTGAGAAAATCAAAGAAAATGAAAAAGAATTAAATACAAAACGGAACTACAAAAATGAAAAAAAAAGAAAGGAAAAAGGGAGATGAATGAAAGGCAAATTATATTAAAAACGCATAAAAAAGGAATAAAACATTTAAAAAAATCTGTGATAAAATAATAAAGAGAGAAAAAGATAAACACAAAAATAATGTGAATAAAAAGATTCATAAGAATTAAGAAGGAAGTAAAAAGGGACAAAACGTAATAATAAAGGAAAAGAAAGCCAAAAAACGGAAAGAGGGTAGCGTACGAAAGCGGAAATGAAGAAGAAGAAGAAGAAAATGAAAAAGAAAAAGAAGAAGAAAAGGAAGAAGAAAAAGTTGAAGAAAAAGAGGACGAAGGAACAGAAAAAGGAGAATAAGAGGGAAAAGAAAAAGAAGAAATTTATGTAGAAGATAGAAAAAGAATTTGATGCAGAAGACAGAAAAAGAAGTTGATGCAGAAGAAGAAAAAGAAGCTGAAGAAGAAGAAAAAGAAGAAAGAATAGAAGAAGAAGAAGAAGAAGAAGAAGAAGAAGGAGAAATATTTCGGAAAATAAAGTTGATAAAAAGAACACGTCAGAAGAAGAAGAAGAAAATGAAGAAAAAAGTTGAAGAAAAAGAAAAGAGGAAGAAGTAACAGAAGAAGGAGAATAAGAAGGAAAAAGAAAAAAAGAAGTTGATGTTGAAGAAGATGAAGAAGAAAAAGAAGAAAGAGAGGAAGAAGAAGAGAATAAGTTAAGAAAAAATTGAAGAAGAAGAAGAAAAGAAAAAGAAGAAAACCATTAGAAATGTAGAACGTAAATAAAGATAAGCGTGAAAACCGAGAAAAAACCAATGAAAACAAAAGAAAAATTAGACAATGAAGGAAGATATGAAAATCGAAAAAGGAAAGGAAAAAGAAGATGAATGAAAACCAAAGTAAATTAAAGATAAATCTAGAAAAGAAAGAAAAAAAAGCTTTTAAAAAGTGTGACATAATCAAAAATGACAAACATAAGAAACGATAGCTAAAACATTTTATCTCAAAATAAAATATTAAAATTGAATAAAAAATGACTCCGAAAAAGTATAGGCTATAAATGTATAATTTGAAAAAATATCTGGCAACAGATTGGAATTTATTTATCAATTTATTTGATTATCAGCTTATTTTGCCCACTCAAGAAAATCGAAAATTTGATGAATTTAGCAAACTACTCCAGTGAACAGCACGCCGAAATAAATGTCTTTCTTCGAGTTTCCTCGCGTTGACAAACTAAGTGCGGTTGCAAACACATACATATGTTGATCTTCTAAACTGAGCTTAGATGTGGTACAAGGCCGAAAGTATGGAGCAATCAGTGAGCAAGCACATAGATATGTACCCCTAGTTATAAGCAAAGAAATTAATGACCTTTTGCTGGCTGATCTGTTAAAGCACTTTCAAAATAGAATATTCTGATAGAAATAAAAAGCATTTCAACAAGAGATCATGAGCGAGCATCTGAAACTTGGACTAATAATTTAATATAAATTTCGAAATCAAGAACTAGAGTGTACTGTTACAAGTAGAGACGACTAAATTCTTAACTCTATCTCTCACTCCCTGTCACGCACACACACACACACACACACACACATATATACATATATGTATATCCTAAACGAAAATAATATAGAAATTCTAGCGTTCACGGCATTAATTCAAAAGAGGGCTCAATACCGAGAGTAGAGCAATGATTAATTATTATAATTTTTTTCATATAGACAATACTGTTTGTATGCAGGCCACACGTGGAAAATCTACATGCGGCCTGCTTACAAACAGAATTGTTCATAACCATTTTGATTCTCATCAGTAGAGGTGCAACTAAATGCACCGAAAGGAAGTTGCATCTTTTGTAGTGAGTAAATTCTTTTGCTATATGACAAAATTATATATATATATATATATATATATATATATATATATATATATATATATATATAGCATCCGGCAGCAAAGCCTCTAATCAGAGGATTCGATGTTTTGAGAGGCACAGAACCAGCTCGTAATTGGTGTTGTTCCAAGATCCAACCTGACGCGAATCGGTAACACCTGTTAGGGTCACAACTAATAGTTAACTCCCAAACTTGCGTTAGAAACTATGAAAGTATAAAAATACATTTTAAGAGTAAAAATACCAGCAATACATTTTCGTAGTAAAAAAAACTTACTATAAATACATTTTTGTAAAAAAAAAAGCAAGTATTTTTTAAAAAAAATTACAAATGCTCCCAAGAAAATTAAATTTCGGCATTAAATGACCCATAAGAATGTTGATATGCCAGTAAACAATAACAAATACACACACACACACACACACATATATGTATAGTATATATACACTGCGTGCCAAATTATTATCGAGATAACTTTTTTTATAATATTTCAAAAACCATCAAATCAATTCACACAAAATTTTCACACAATGTTGGCAACATTGACTTGCGCAGTCACTGAAATTCTCTTACTGATCTGCGCAATGTAAACAAACTGGCGCCATATTTGTTATCAGCACGGTGATTTGAGCGTGCCAAATTATTAGAAAAGTGTAAGAATTTAGTGAAAAGATAGGCCGTAAAAGCAGTTTAAGTAATGCTGAAAGAAAACAGAACTCTCAAAAGGTAAATCTATTCTAGAAATTTCTAAAATGATAGGGAGGTGTCATCAAACAGTAAAAAAGTTCACCGCCTACCCTACACAAGTAATCAAAAGGGCAGATAAGCCAAGGGTTATTTCACATCGTCTCATGTCACGACTTAAACGAGAGGCCACGAAGAAACCTGGACTTACCAGCCAAGAGCTTTTCAGTCGCATTGGGGATCCTACTGTGTCTAAAATTACTCGGTGTCGGTATCTGAGGGGAATAGCAACAACAGTCAAACCTGTATCAAAGCCTCCGTGGACGAGAAATCACATTCAAAATCGATTGAAATGGGCCGAGGACAATATGAAGATTGACTTCTCGAAAGTTTTGTTCACAGACGAAACTCGAGCAACACATTATGGACCAGATAGGTGGTGCAAAGGCTGGATAATGAACGGACAGAATCGCCATCAGTGTTTGAGACGCCAACAAGGCGGTAGAGGCATAATGATCTGGGGTGTTATTATTGGAAAAACATTAGTGGGCCCATGGAGAGTACCAGATGGTATTAAAATGACTGCTGATGCATACATAGCGTTTATGAAGGCGCATCTTGAACCGTGGATGAAAAGGCAAAGAGTTGCCTTCAGAAGGGCCATTGTTTTTATGCAAGATAATGCTCTCTCACATGCTTCTCACAAGACTACTGAATATTTGAAACAGTTAGGCTTCGATGGACCCCGAAAATGAAGTGGCCAGTAAATTCTCCGGATTTTAACCCAATCGAAAATATTTGGAGCATCATGAAGCGAAGACTGTACGCCAACGGACGACAATTCAGGAGCAACGCTGAGTTGTGGGAAGCAATTCTTGACATATCTCGCGGCATTACAGCAGATGACATCCTACAATTAACAAATTCTATGGATCGTCGACTTCTTCAAGTAATTTCAAAACAGGGAAAGCACATTCCCTATTAATTTGTTTAAAACTGTGCCTTTGTTTGTATCTGTTATTATTTGTTTGATTATATTATTTATTAGCTTCTTTTGATCATAAACATTCACGCGCAACATTAATAAACGTATTGTTTGCTCAATTCTGGGAATTTTACTAAACCTTTCTAATAATTTGGCACGATCAAATCACTGTGCTGATAGCAAATATGGTGCCAGTTTGTTTACATTGCGCAGATCAGTACGATAAAATTTTGTGTGAATTGATTTGATGGATTTTGAAATATTATAAAAAAGTTATCTCGATAATAATTTGGCAGCAGTGTATATATATATATATATGTATATATATATATATATATATATATAGAGAGAGAGAGAGAGAGAGAGAGAGATGAACACTCTGAGATAGATATGAACAAACTGCGATAGACAAACATATATGAACAAAGACAGAGAGAGATAGAGAGAGAAAGACAGATGGACAGAGAGAGACAGGGTGAGAATAAGAGGATACACATTCTTAGATAAACAGAAAAGAAAAAGACTATATATATATATATATATATATATATATATATATATATATATATATATATATATATATATATATATATATATATATATATATATATAGAGAGAGAGAGAGAGAGATAGATAGATAGATAGATAGATCATGTAAAGGGTTAGATATAAAATGACAGGAATATTTCCATGTAGATGAAATCATAGACAGAATCCTATTTGGTTAAATAGAAAAGATATATACATTTTTTGTTCGACTGGGAGCGGTGTATTTGGATCCAGAATCGCGAGATATATAAAAAAAATAAAACCAAAACAGTCTCAAAATACAAGGAGTGGAAACCCCAGTAGCTAGGCGAGGTTGTTTAATCTTTTTAACATAATATTTACTTATATTGGTCTCCGGACCGGGTACTGAACACCTTCTAAAATCTAAAGGAACTGGTCGATTTCTGGGTAGATTTTACCCCGAAGTTGATTTATACAAGAATAAAATTATGTACATATATATACAGGATTGATCAATTCTTTGAGAGCATTTGCATGAATTTAGCAAAATAAGCATAAAGTCATAAAAGAAGAGCTTTATTTATTTGAGAAAAGAATTGACATGATTAATTTTGAAAGCCTTTCCGGAGCATCTACTTAATGAAGCTGCCATTATCATTCGATGACTGCTTCAATATGAGATTCCAAATGTTGGTATACATAAATAAGATAATCTTTCAGTATCTGTCTATATTTCTGAGAACTATTGTCCTCATTTTTGTCGCCATATTTATTACAATGTTTCGGCCTTTCAGTATCTGTCTATATTTCTGAGATGAGGTATTATGTACACTATTTACATTATTCGGATGAGTCCCTCATCTTTGTCGCCATATTTATTACAACGTTTCGGCCTTTCAGTATCTGTCTATATTTCTGAGATGAGGTATTATGTACACTATTTACATTACTCGGACCATTGTCCTCATCTTTGTCGCCATATTTATTACAACGTTTTGGCCTTTCAGTATCTGTCTATATTTCTGAGATGAGGTATTATGTACATTATTTACATTATTCGGACTATTGTCCTCATCTTTACATATTTATTACTTTTCGGCCTTTGTACGCTCCGGCCTTCTTCAGGTGGTTAGAATTCCTTTATCCACTGTGCCCTGTGTCCTTGCAACATCTGTGTATCAAGAAAGGCGCTATAGTTCTTGCGTGAACGCGCTCTGCTATAATTATGCTAAAATTTTAAATTTATTCATCATATATATATATATATATATATATATACACATTATGAAATGGACAAAGTCCGATAATTATTTTAAGATATTTTTATGTTTATACATTCGTATTATAGATAGAAATATTAAAGTGCATTCTTTGTTTATAATAAACAGTATTAAACAACATTTACCGGCCTGAATGTCCGAGAAATTTTCATATTAAATATTCGCCCTCCGACAGGAATCGAACCTGTATCCTATATTGAACCGTCATATAGCATGACGTGCATTTAACCGATTTGGCCACAGAGGAGCGTTCGGTTAGCAATAATGTATGACGTAATTTG
>CAHIKZ030005542.1:912500-955000 GCA_903632075.3 Acanthosepion pharaonis
CATCGTCGCAAACAAGTCAAATAATATACAAAAACCTCCGAACCCGTTATGAATGAAAAGATCCTTGTTTCTATAAATTTCTGCCGCATTAGTTCTTATTTTTACTACAAGCTTTCGTCTGTTCCTACAGACATCTTCAGGTATGGAATAGATGTTGTTTGTTTTTTCTCTCAGTAATAGGAGGACAACGAAAATATATGTATTGTTGTATCCGAAAATGCTATTGAAATGAGTTATTGTTTTTGGAGCGTGCAGTAGAAACGCTGAGTTTGATTTAAATTTTTACAGTTGTGCGTTCTTGTACAAATATGGTGATAAGTGAATTTTTTACTGGTAAATTTTCTGTCAAAGTGGCATGAACTTTATTGTTCAGTAATTACCGTAATGTCGCACTTATTATCCAAAAAGTCGCAATTTGGTTCAGTTATTTTAATTTCGATAAACGTGCAATCAATTTACAAATTCATGAATTATTCACACAAAAACAAATGCAAAGGTTAATGATTTAATTGGCGAGAAATCCATCGTCGCAAACAATTCAAATAATATACAAAAACATCCGAACCCATTATGAATGAAAAGATCCTTTTTTCTATAAATTTCTGCCGCATTAGTTCTTATTTTTACTACAAGTCTTTCGTCTGTTATATATATATATATATATATATATATATATATATATATATATATATATATATCGAATTCCATTCGAATCCTTTATATTAACTTACCTTAGGAAAGGTATTAATCCTCTTCTTCCTTCAGCCATGGGTAAATAGCAGGACAGATTGGGTTCTATAGACTTAGATGGCAAGTGGTCTAGGAGTAGGACAACTGTGAATTCAAAACCTGCTGAGGGTCGTTTGGGGACCTTGTGGCACGTAGGTTTTCAAAAGATGAGGTTGGTTCTGCACAAAACCTTCGCCACTATAATCAAATCACATGTGCTGGTGTCTGGCTGTCTGTTTTAGGAACTGAGCTGCTTGACCCTCGTATGAATACGATGGGAAGACTATATATATATATATATATATATATATATATATATATATATATATATATATATATATATATATATATATATATATATATATATATATATATATATATATGTATATATATATATATATATATGTATGTATGTATATATATATATATATATATATATATATATATATATATATATATATATATATATATATATATATATTTTGTACCTATATATATAACAATTTTTGTATGATCCTTATCTACATGATTTACGTCTGTCTATTAGAGTATTTATATCTATCGATCTCGGTCTGTCCATATTTATCGATCTCTCGATTCTCCGATCGTCTTCAGTCTATTCATATATATCGATATGAATCGATGTATACATATCTATCTAAATATATTTTTTCACTTTAATCATTATATATCTGTGTATTTACCCTTATAATTATTTACATATTTATCTATCTTGCTATGTTCTTAGACTCTTGTCTCTGCCTGCCAATTACTCTATTCTATTCAGCCATTTTTTTTATCTATTTCATTCTATTTCTGTTAATCTCCCTATTGCATGCTTGCTGGTCGAAACAGTTGTGGTTTTCCCAGTCTCAAGTGTTTTTATACTCATTTTCCAAGCAGAAAGACATCTACTTTCCCACTTTTGATATTGGCTCAACACAATCTTACTTCCCATATCCCCTCCACCTTCGAACCCAACTAATCTTTACTTAATAAATGTCATGACCTACTGACCTATTTACCACCATTACATTTTGCTAAGTCGACGTGCACTGATACAGAAACAAAAATAAAAGACTTCCTACATACGAAGCCGACAGCGAGAACTTATGGCTGTCGGCTGCTTTCACTGTCTCGAATTATTTATAGATGCGACTACTTCAATAAGTCTTCTGACATTTTTTGTAATCGTGATAACAGCTGCAGTACGCATGCGTAAAACGATGTACATTAAGTTTGAAAACTATATCATATAGACAGATCAAGTTATACATTCAAATGTATAATTATATTTAACAATCGAGACGTTGCTTGTATGTCTGCGTATGTAGACGTTAATGTTAGGTTTTGTGATTTTTCTCTGGGTTAATATTGAAAAATAGAAATCCTGTGATCAGATCCGAAATCAAAAATTCAGGGTTGTAATCCCAAAGGTCATAATTAAATCTAGCAAATTCACTTAAAATATCGGAGGCATAAACTAAAAAGTTTAAAAATAAAATCCGTATGCAAGACTCATATTTAAAAAAGGCTACTTTCACACAGTGTTGATAACGGACACGGAAAGGAAAATAACCTACTCCTTAACATATCACTCTACCTCGAGTGGCCTATGGGCCTTGTGCAGAGAGAACATTACTGTAAAAAAAAGTTGTCTGTAGAAAAAAGGGCGAGAACCAAGTCTTACCTCGAAAAAGAATTTGCGTTCTCTGTACTTTTTGTCGAAAAAGAACAGGAAAATCATGACTGGGTCCAATTTATTGTAAGGTCTCAAAATATGGTAATTGTTTGCCCTTCCCGACTAGTCTCGACCAATGACAACTTACCCCAGTAAAAGAACGCTACTTTGGACGAAAGGAATGAAGACTTTCTTGTTTTACGTCCGCGTCCATTTACGACGTAGGCGATCATTTACCTTCACATCTTCCTGTTCCTTGTTGATCTTTATAAGTTTTGTCTTTTTGTTATTTCTTCCAAACCATGTTCTGCCGTCCATTTACTCAAGCTTATTAAGTATTTTACGCGCTGTGTTCCTCTGTCCATCTTGTATTCAATCAGCCTTGTGCGCATCAGATTTTCCCGAGTCATATTTCCTCTTGTTTCCATTTTCTCTAAAAACCTGTCGTTGCTAACATGTTCGA
The DNA here is from genome assembly GCA_903632075.3 of Acanthosepion pharaonis. Lineage (NCBI taxonomy): Eukaryota > Metazoa > Mollusca > Cephalopoda > Sepiida > Sepiidae > Acanthosepion > Acanthosepion pharaonis. The sequence goes on from CAHIKZ030005542.1 coordinate 915,374, forward strand.
TCCATCCTCAGCATCTTTCTGTAGAAACACTATTTTGCAGCCTCAAGCATCTTCTTCATCATTCACTGCCATAAAAGAGGATAGACATCATGTAATAGATCAATACTCTTTTCTTTATTTCTAACGAAATTTTTCTGTTTCTTGATACCCTGCTTAGCTTTTGGAATGCATCTTTGGCGATCGCAATACGTCTTCGGATCTTAGATGAAGCATTACTATGTTGATGAACTAACAACCAAAATGACAGGATTATCAATATGTATATCTCTTCTTGTTAACTTACGCACACACATAAATACACACACTCTCATCTCTCTCTCTTTCTCTCTCTCTCTCTCTCTCTCTCTCTCTCTCTGTGTATATATATATATATATATATATATATATATATATATATATAGTCGGCATCCGTCCGTCTCGAGAGACAATGGTACCAGCGCGGCTGCAGGAGTTGCCGGGCGGTAGCATAAAGTGCCGTCCATCCGCCTTAGGGGCTCCACTCCGGGTTTGAATTCAGAGTTGTCTTTCTCGTAGACCAGTTGTCATCCAAGGCTATAGAACCCAGACTGTCCTGCTATTTATCCAAAGCTGGAGGGAGAAGAAGAGGATTCACATCTTTCCCAAGGGTATTAGCACGTAAGTGAATTTAATGGATTCGACTAGAATTCGAACTCTCCGATTCCTCTCCGATTCTCTCTCTCTCTCTCTCTCTCTCTCTCCCTCTCTCTAAAACAAAACAAACAAATTAAAAATTTAAGATTTAAATGAGTAATCTAAATATGAGGACCATATATAACTATATAAAATTAATTTTACCTTTTATTCCTATATTTGGTAAAATTTTAATTATGCTTGATTGTTATTTTTTATGCGTAATGATTTGAGAATTTGTAATTGTGTTTTAAAGTTTATGTTTTATAGTACGTTTGTGTTATTGATAAGGATTTGCCTGATTTTTTGTTGTGTTGTTTGGTGATATGTGTTTCATGTTCACGCCGTTTTTCTCAGTTTCTACATGAGTACTTTCGATAATTTCAGTCATTATCAAAAACTAGATGTTGTCCGTTTGAGAGACAAGATTTCGTTGACCATATCCTGGCGTCTATGGCGTCTGTGCAATTCTTACACAGAACTGAAAATCAGAAACAACTAAAATGCAACGATTAACAAAAGATAAATTAGTAGATAATGCCAAATGACTCCATAGCACACACTGAAAGGAAAGACACAGAATACTGGACGCCATGATTATGCAAAACAAGCCGCATTAAATAAAATATGTTTCAGCAGAAGAAGACGATATTTAAAAATGTAAATAAAATAATGATAATAAAATCTTTAAATATTTGATATATTATTTGCCGTTGCAAATGGTAAACAACTTTACACATGGCATCATTTAATTTTATACGATAGACATGTACTTGCATTATTTACATTATTCGGATAGTTATCCTTAACGTCATTGCCATATTTACATCTTTCTTAGTTTCTTAATATCTATCTATCTATCTATCTATCTATCTATCTATCTATCTATCTATCTATCTATCATTGTCTTTTAATATCTATTTATCTATATATCTATCTTAGATAGATAGATAGATAGATAGATAGGAAGAAACTATCTATCTATCTATCTATCTATCTATCTATCTATCTATCTATCTATCTCAGATAATATCTATCTATCTATCTTAGTTTCTTTATATCTATCTTTCTTAGACACTTAATATCTATCTATCTATCTTTGTCTTTTAATATCCATTTATCTATATATCTATTTTAGTTTCTTCCTATCTATCTATCTATCTTAGTTTTTTAATATTTATCTGTCTTAGACATTTAATATCTATCTATCTATCTTAGTTTTTTTAATATCTTTCTTTCTTAGACACTTAATATCTATCTATCTATCTATCTATCTATCTATCTATCTATCTATCTATCTATCTATCTATCTTTGTCTTTTAATATCTATTTATCTATATATCTATCTTAGTTTCTTCGTATCTATCTATTTATCTATCTCAGATAATATCCATCTATCTTTCTATCTCAGATAATATCTATCTATCTATCTATCTATCTATCTAAGTTTCTTTATATCTATCTTTCTTAGACACTTAATATCTATCGATCCCTATCTATCTTAGTTTCTTAATATCTATCTATCTATCTATCTATCTATCTATCTATCTATCTATCTTAATATATATCTATTTTAGTCTCTGAATATCTATATATCTATCTATTGCAGTCTGTTTAAAACTATTTCTCTATCTCCATTTTCATGGAAAAATCTTCTCTCTAACCATTTTCCTGTCATTAAATATTCTTTTCTGCATTTCCCAGTCTCTCTACCGTCCTCATTCCTACTTCAGTCTCATTCACTTATTCTTTTTTCGTTCTTCATTCCCAGTCTGTTTTTTTGCGATACCGCCATTATGTGCCACGGCCCCTCACGCTCCAAAGTGCTATCATGTCCACTCGGTAAACGTTGTGTAAGGCGTAGAAGTTAAGCTGTGCTGTCAGTTCGAATCGGGCAGCTGCCAATTACAGAGTCAGTATTTGAGGAAGACGGACAAAGAAATGGCAGGGATGGGGCCTTTGCGTCGATCGGCACTAGGTCACCTTTAAAAGGGAAGCAACTCCGAAGCTGAAGAGAACGACAAAAGAGGGCGCTTAATACAAAACAAAAGGGGAATGCTAAAATCAAGAATAGAATGTCGCAAATGATGGAGGCATTGAAAGTCGAGTGGAGAGAAAGGCTAATCACGGAAAGAAGACATTAGAGAGAGGGGGGGAGGGGAGAGAGAGAGAGAGAGAGTAAGAAAAGAACTAGAAGATATGGTTTTAGAAAGAAAAAGGTAGGAGGAGATTAAAGGTGCTGGGGGAGGGGACAAAGAATCAATACAAAATCTTACAATAGACGAAATTCACTGAAAAAAAAATGGAAAAAGAATCGCTTGGTCGATTTGATGTTTCCTTCATTCACATCATTGATGGAATGGACAGAATGGTTGGGAAGAGACAAACAGAAAAAGCAGATAGAATCGTGCTGACTACTTAGGGTACACACACACATATAAGCGCACGCACACACAAACACCCCAACGCCCTCTCTCTCTCTCTCTCTCTCTCTCTCTCTATATATATATATATATATATATATATATATGTGGTGTTAATTAACTGATTTAAAATATGGTTTCTCCGTTACACAGGAATGACCATGTTTCAAAAACCGAAGCTAAATCTTCAAATTGAATTATATAATTAAATTAAAAGAATTATATTCTATTAGTAATTAAAAGTAAAAATAATAATTTAAAATTGTAGTTTAGAAAGAATTTGTATCTATAACAGTAGGCATTTAACGGAAAAAATGCCGAAAAAACTTTTTTCTCGTTGATTAAACGCCCCCCCCCAAAAAAAAAGATGATATTCATTTAACGGATGTCAGAATTCGTTGAAAAATACACCCCTACCCTCCCTAAACTGAACCTCTTTTTCAAACGTAACTCATAATTGATACAGCAATAGTTAATAAAAACGAACACGCTACCGCCCCAGTCTGAATGATTGGATTTCTCTGTAACCTTGGAAACAAAACATTATGAATTGTATGTTCGTTCAAATCTCAGTAAATTTAAAAATAAGTTATTCCAAAATTCGCTTAAAGATGAAACAGAACTAATATTTTTTAATTTAATTATATAATTAAATTTAAAATTTTTAGCTTCGGTTTTTGAAACATGGTAATTCCTGTGTAGCGAAGTAACCATTTTTAAACCAGTTAATTTATAATATTTAAGCTCTGTAAATTTACATTGAGCACTGTTTTGTAAAAATAAAAAAATCAATAAGAACAACGTATTATATATCTTACTGTTCTCTTTTATTATACTATATATATATATATATATATATATATATATATATATATATATATATATATATACGAGATGAGGTATTATTTACATTATTCTGACTGTCATATCCACAACGTTTCGGAGTTTGTACGTCCCGGCCTTCTTCGAACAATCTACTCCGGTGGACGAAATAAAGGGTTCGACTTGAAATTCCAATCACCTGAAAAAGGCTGGGGGAGTACAATGGCCGAAACGTTGTGAATATGGCAATGAAGATGAAGATAACAGACCGAATAATGTAAAGAATGCAAGTAATATATATATATATATATATATATATATATATATATATATATATATATATATATATATATATTATTTTTAATTTAATTTTATTTTATTCAATAATTTTATTTAATAATTATTTTATTTATTATATGTATTATCATTTATATATTACATATTGTTCTAATTTTAATTTTTAATTTTAGAAGTCACTTTTTTTATTTACTCTTTCTTAAAAAGTCTTTTTTTACAAATCTCAAGATTTTAAAATTCTTTCAAAGTAATTTTCCATATATAAACTGGATGTTAATATTTTAAAATATAGGTCAAGGTTATTTTGACGGTTTTCTTGATTAGACACTCCAATTTCTACTGCCATGAGATTGGTCGTCAAATTACGTCTAGACACTATCTGCAACTTCCTCATCCTTCTCCCTTTCTTCTTCTTCTTTAAATGTTTAAATTTTTAAGTTCTCATTTTATTTTATTTCATCACTCATCTGAGGTGACAAGACCCATAAGCAAGTCGCTGTGGGTCGAAATAGCTATTCGAATGGGGTAATTTTGAATTCTTCTTCTCTGTAATATATATATATATATATATATATATATATATATATATATATATATATATATATGGTAAGGTAATGAAGGCTTTGGTAATCCGTGTGGATAATTCCAAAGACGATATAATCCAGAGAGCTTAATGTAAAACTAGAGCAAATATTAATTAAATAATTAAGAAAGAGAAAACCTAAGGTGTTCTCTTTCTTAATGACGATAACTTCTTTACCTAGAAAATATATTTTCCCTGGTTCATCACGTTACATTTCTAGTTAACTGGGTAACTAGAGATGTAACCTGAACCACAACAATTTATTTTCTCGGTCAATAACTTATAGTAGTCATGGAGCCTTATTATAAAATAAATATAGTACTAAAGAAAGATTGTCTACCTTTACTTCTGATATGTAGACATAATACACCGATGAAAAATGTTTGAAAGTTAAAAACAGAAAAAAAAGATAATAGTGATAATAGAACTAATAATACTTTTTACATTATTCGGACACATGACGCAGTGGATAAAGGCGTTAATTAGATCCGGTGACAGGACCCAAAGAGTGTGAGTTCAATACCTGGTTAAGGCAGTGGAGGACTTAGAGATGGGAATTATATGAGATAACTGATAATTGACATCCATTAGACATGGCACGTGGAACTAGAACAGTCTACCCCAGTGAGCGAAATAAAGGGTTCGGTTCGACATTCCAACCACCTGAAGAAGGCTAAAACGTTGTAATAAATATGGCGACAAAGAGGAAGACAATAGTCTGAATAATGTAAACCGTTGTCGTCAGCATCCGTCCGTCTCGAGAGACGATGTAGTAGCGCGGTGCTTGGCGGGATATATGGAGAACTAGGGCTTCCCGGGGGCTTAGTTCCCCCCCTCTCGGCCTTGCTAGCAGAGTCCAAAGTAGAGGATAACCAATAGAGTTTGGTACCAGCGCGGCTGCAGGAGTTGCCGGAAGATAGAACAAAGTGTCGTCCGTCCGCCTTGGGGGCTCCACTCCGGGTTTGAATTCAGAGTTGTCCTTCTCCTAAACCAGTTAACATCAAAGGCTATAGAACCCAGTCTGTCCTGCTATTTACCCATAGCTGGAGGGAGAAGAAGAGAATTCACACCTTTCCCCAGGGTATTAGAACGTAAGTGAACGTAATGGATTCGACTGGAATTCGAACTCCTCAATCCAAACCGCTATCCATTACTCCACCGTGCCTCCTCAAGTAAATAATGTACGAGAAGTCAAGTACTGTAACGGTAAAGAGAAGCTGCCATTTTTCTGCATCTTTAACGACGGATTCTATTTACGAAGTCCATTTCTGGTGTGGATTGAGTTTAAGGTCATATAGTCGCTCAGCGCAGGGGAGTTTCGCGAGGGGAATCTCCATTCATTATGATTGGTGGTAGTTCGAGCACCAATCAGCTGGTATTGAATGTAACGAGTCATTAACGAGACCAAGACGGTGTTCAACAACCTTCTTGTTGAATATAGCCTAAAAAATCCTGTTAAAGATACTATGGGTACTGATGGCTCTAGACTGCGAGGAGCATGAGCGATCGCCCGAAATCTGGAAAACCGGACATAAGCTTGAAACGTTCCACAGGCTTTCTCTTCAAGCAGGATTCGGGAATCGTTCCCAGCTGATATTCTTAAGGACAATCACTGGGATTTTGTCTGGGCCACTGTCTTTCTTAGGGTTAAGACATTTGATATGTCTTCTCGGGTTGTAATGAAAATATTATTGAAATTGTTCGTCGGAGTGATGTCGGGAAGTTGGGAAGGTGATGGCCTTTGTCACTTAATGTTGAATTTGAGGCAAATATCGAGGTGAAGAGCTTAGCCTTATCTGTCGAGGAAGATATGAAGTCAGGCCATTTATAATAGTGGACATAGCCTCTTTTCCATTATATATATATATATATATATATATATATATATATATATATATATATATATATATATATATATATTGTTCCAAGAATGAATTTCTTCAGAGTAATTTATTGATAGAACCAATCAGATATAAACATTGTAGAGGGAGGGAAAATGCTATAAAATCCACTTATAATACACATTTAAACTTTAACTTGACCAAGATACTAAACTTTAAATTTCAATTTTGAATTCGATGTACTTCGATGTTTAAATTAGCTTATAAAATTCAGCTTTTTATCGAATTTGTTTTAATTTTGTACCGCTATTGCTTTTAATTATTCGATAGTGTGAGTTTCTACAGAAATAACAAAGAAATAATGATTTTTGTTAAAACTTTTTTCCTGTTGTTCTCATCCAAAGCTTTTGGCAGCATTCCAAATGGTATTAGATTATCTGTGAGTTGATCTTTGTATCTCAGAATGAGTCTTCCCATTTAGAGAATTTTAGAAAAATACCAGACGCAATCCATATTGATGTAAATAAAAATAAAAATATCATTAACTATGTATTTATCTATCTTGTCCCTAAATCTATCTATCTATCTATCTATCTATCTATCTATCTATCTATCTATCTATCTTTTTTTCATTTTTGAAAAATTCATTTTAAACCTAAGGTATCTCCGTTCATATCTATCTATCTATCTATCTATCTATCTATCTATCTCAGTCTGTTCGTATCTATCTATCTATCATTTTAATTTTAAAAATGTCATTTTAAACTTTAGATATGTTTCTTTTTTTTTAGATAACCAAATTAATCTGATTTCAAACAAATCTTATATATTTTGTTTAAATATCGCAGAAAGTTAATTTTTTAACACGTCGGTAACTGTTTATTTAAGCTGTGGATATCTTGACATCTTTATATTTAAATTATGATATTACATGGGGGCGTTTGGCGTGAAAAAAGTAGTTGAATTAACGAGAGCGCTTTCTATATATTATTTTTAATTACTAATTAATCTATATTTTTATTGAATTTTTAATATTTTTGGTTGTAAATTTAATACAGTCATCCCTCTTATTTTCTGATAATATCGAGTATGATCGACCGTATACAGAAAATAGACACATTTATGCACATAAGAATACTTTAAAAAATATTGGTGTTTGATGATTTGTAATAAGTTTTTTTTCCATTTATGATTAGAAAATATAGTTTTCAATTAATAACAATATCATCAAAAAGAGTTTAATTAATACAGCATTTTAAAAGATTAAAAGTATTTTAAATTTAGTAAGTTATTCTAATTAAAATGTAAAAAAATGGAGACAATTCTTGTAAAAATTCATTATTCATCGGGAAAAAGTTTCATTATTCATCGGAAAAAAGTTTCTTATGAAATTTGTTTTTGTCGTTAATATATCTTATTTCAAAAAGAAATTAAAAACTTTTCTAATTAAGTAATGTTTTAGTTTTATTGTATTTTTATTTTATGATTGAGAGCAGATTTTTGGCAAATGAGTTAGTGTTTGTAAAACTAAATTGATTATTTACATTCTCCAAGATGTCTTGATCTGAACCCGATACAAATAGTAAGAGGAACTAAATTAAAATTTCTGAAAGTGTCATTAATTAAGTAACAGGGAGTAACAGATTTTAAAATTTTATATTTCTACCAAGACTTTGTAAAAAAAAAAAAAACGTTCTAAAATAATTTAATTCATTCGAGAATATGTCCTGAAAGTTTCATTAAAATCCGACAATTTTATGACTTTTGTAATAATTTCAAACTCAATTTATTTTTTTACCGCAAAAAAAGATGCTAAAATATGCTATACTAATCTTTGTTGCCCCCGATGACGCAAGAAAAAGAAGATTTTTAACCGAAATTTGAAATTTGTTGAAAGGGTTATAAACTTTAATAATATAATCAAAAAATATTTTGGTCTTTCCTCTTAATAATAACGTAAGAGTTTGGAGCCATTTTGCTGCGAATTATTGGAAATGAAAACTAAATTAAAAGCTTCAAGAAAGATTTTTCATTTTTAAAAATTCATTTTAAACCTTAGGTGTCGTGCCTCTGTGGAGGTACATCTATCTATCTATCTATCTATCTATCTATCTATCTATCTATCTATCTATCTATCTCAGTCTGTTCATATCTATCTGCATGCCAACATCGAGTATACCAACACACACACACACACACACACACACACACACACACACACACACACACACATATATATATATATATATATATATATATATATATATATATATATATCGGGTCGAGCCGAGAACTTTCCAGCAGGTTTTCCTTTCTGTGTATGTATATCTGTCATAATGCATTTACATACCAGTGTGTGAATATGCAGATTAGAACGATCTCGATAAGAACATGGCAATTCCTCTTGATTCTCATTTAAATGATTACTAATTACATAGACGTGTTTACGTAGTTACGTAAGCATTTCGCTTTCTATCTGCCGATCAATTTTTTTCAGCCTTTCTTTGCAGCTAATCTTTTGCAAAATAAACAATGAGAAAAAAAAAAAGAAATACTGCTTTGGCTAATCCAAGACTCAGTAAAAAAAAAAAAAAAAAAAAAAAAGACGTAATAATAACCCTTGTTTACGTCGGCGGAAGTGAAATTTTAAATTTAGCCTCAATCTGATTCTTTTATTTGATGTATTTGCGTTTGGCTAAAGGAGAAATGGTTTTCGCTTCATTTTCTCTTTACGGGGAAGTAAAGACATTGTCTTCGCTTCCTTTCTTTTTGGTTCACATTTAGTCTATTTTTGCTTTCTTTTCTTTTTTTTGTTAATGTAATTTTTCTTTTTTCTTTCTTTCTCTCTGTTCATATCTCTTTATTTCTTTTGAAGATTCTTTTTTCTTTCTTTCTTTTTATGTTTTCTTTCTTTCTTTTTATGTTTTCTTTCTTTCTTTTTATGTTTTCTTTCTTTCTTTCTTGTTATGTTTTCTTTCTTTCTTTTTATGTTTTCTTTCTTTCTTTTTATGTTTTCTTTCTTTCTTTCTTGTTATGTTTTCTTTCTTTCTTTTTATGTTTTCTTTCTTTCTTGTTATGTTTTCTTTCTTTCTTTTTATGTTTTCTTTCTTTCTTTCTTGTTATGTTTTCTTTCTTTCTTTTTATGTTTTCTTTCTTTCTTTCTTTCTTTCTTTCTTTCATGTTATGTTTTCTTTCTTTCCTTCTTTCTTTCTTTCTTCTTAATTTTCACTGGATCTCTCCTGTATTTTCATTGAAATATCCTTTGCTTTCTTTTTTCTTTTTTCTTTCTTGTTTTTCGTTCGATGAATATATCTTGTATTTTCTTTTTATTCCTTTCATATTCTCTATTTAGTTTTTAGAACTTTTTCATCATTTCATCTTTTTCATTTCATTTTTTTCTTAATTTTTTTTTCATTATTTTTTCTTTCATTATTTTTTCATTTTTTTCATTTCATCTTTTTTGTCCTTTCCATCGTTCGCACGTTCTATCGTTCGTTCTTTGTCATTATTTTTAATATCTCTTTTTTTACCTTGGTACTTATTCTTTCTTTCTTTTTGTGTTTTTTACTTTTTTCTTTCCGACAGTTTCCTGTTTTTCTTTTCTTTCTTCTGCTTCTTTTAACTGATCCCATTTTTAACTTTTCACCTTCATTTCTATTCAATTGCTTGGCTTTTCTTTCTTTTACTTTCTATATTCTTCATTCTTTATCTTCTTTTGCCTTTCTACGCAATCTTTTAGAACTTTCCTTACCCTTTCCTTTTTTATAATTTTCCATATCTTTTCTCACTTCCTATTCTTCTTTACATTATACCCGTTGTCATTTTCCCGTCGTCTTAACCTACGCTTTCGTTTTCTTAATTTTATTTTTCTCAAAATCTTTTTCGAAACTTTTTCATCATTTTCAAAATCTCTCATTGATTTTCATTTCTTATTTTACTCACCTTCGTTCTTTCTGCTTGAATATTAAAAATCATTGTCGATTCCATTTCATTTATTTTAAAAATCCGCGTAGTGGTTAATTAAATACCAACTAAAGAAATGTAAGACATTGCAAAGATTTTCAAGAAGTCTGGGTAAATTCTTCAACCAAATTGGAACCATTAATGGGGAGCACTAACAAGAGTTTCTATAAATATTCTGTGAGAATCTTCATTTTATCTTGAATTTTCTTAGATGAAAGAGAGCTGGACGATTTAACCAGGATTTCTTTCATTAATAAATCAATATGGTTAGATTTGATCTTCACCAATTTGTTTTTTTCTTTTTCGTTTCTTAAGCAAAAAGAAATCAGTTGTGTTACTAAGGCAGGATATGATGGATATACGTCTGAAAATCTTGGACATTGGCAGCTGAATTACATCAAAGAAAAATCAAAGAATTTCTGAATTTGAAATGCTGTAGACAAATCTTAGGGGCCAACAATTTTTTTTATTGCCATCTTACAAGGTTCGACCATAAGCAAAAAAAGAAAGGCAGACATTGAAAAAAATAGGTTGACAGCGTCGCTGTGTTGACTTGACGATAATTCGCAGAGATTGGCATGCAACCATGACATAAGGAGGGGGCTGGTCAAATATACTCAGTGACCCTACGACTACACATAGTCAAGCGATGAGGATGACGAGGATAAGGATATATATATATATATATATATATATATATATATATATATATATATATATATATATATATATGTGTGTGTGTGTGTGTGCGTGTGTGTGTAGTATTTATATGTGAAGAGGATTCAATATAAAAGAAATACACCTGTAGATTCAGATAATATTGTCATAGAAATCATCACTGCATGTGATTATCAGAATAATGCCTTTGTCAGAAGACCACTTGAAGTGTGAAACTGACAGTTACCATGCAGTGTTGATTCCTATGTTCACACAATCTCCCTACCTCTCTGTCTCTCACTCTACGTTTCACCAGAATGTCTTATATGTTCGTCTTAGCTGATATTCATTAATAAATCAATATGGTTAGATTTCATCTTCACCAATTTGCTTTTCTTTTTCGTTTCTTAAGCAAAAAAAAGCAGCTGCGTTACTAAGGCAGGATATGATGGATATACGTCTGAAAATCTTAGACATTAGCAGCTGAATTATATCAAACAAAAATTAAAGAATTTTTGGATTTGAAATGCTGTTGACAAATCATAAGGGCCAACAAGAATCCAAGAATTAGAAATGAGTTTCTATAAAACCATCCAAGGTCTTTCCATGCGATGCAGTATAAGACACGCCTTAGCCAACAATCTTTTCACTGATATCCTCCACTAGTTTCTGTTATAGAGATATACAGAGGAGACTTTGCGAAGATCTTCAAGAAGTCTGAGTAAATTCTTCAACCAAATTGGAACCATCAATTGGCAGAACTAAGAAGTGTTTCTGTTAATATTCTATGATCATCTTCATTTTATGTTGAATTTTATTAGATAAAAGAAAGCTGTACGTTTAACCACGATTTCTTTCATGTTCGTCTTAGTGGGTTATTCATTATTTACATTATTCGGACTATTGTCCTCATCTTTGTCGCCATATTTATTACAACGTTTCGGCCGTTGTACGTTCCGGCCTTCTTCAGATGGCTGGAATGTCGAACTGAACCCTTTATTTCGCTCACTGGGGTAAACTGTTCTAGTTCCACATTTTTTATGTTTTAATAGTTAGATTTGATCTTTACCAATTTCTTTTTTTTTTTTTTTTGTCTCTTAACCCTAGAACACTAACCATGGGTATATAGTACTCAGCGCAATTTTTCCTATTTTTAATTACAATTTTCAGTACCTGATTTACTTACCTAAATAATAAGTTTTTAAGTTCCTATTAATGTTAACTCAAAGTACAAAGTTTGAAGTTCCTGCATATAAAATATTTCAAATAAAGATTTATATTTAATATTTTTTGTTTTTGGTATTTTTAAAATCGAGTATGATATACCCATTGTGTAACTTTAATTGATTGTTATTGTTCTTGGGTTAAGCAATAAAGTAGCTGTGTTACTAAGGCAGGATATAATGGATATAGGTCTGAAAATCTTGGACTGAATTACATCAAAGAAAAATCAAAGAATTTCTGAATTTCAAAAGCTGTAGACAAATCATAGGGGCCAACACCTTTTCCATTGCCATCTTACAAGGTTCGACCATAAGCAAAAAAAGAAAGGCAGACATTGAAAAAAATAGGTTGACAACGTCGCTGTGTTGACTTGACGATAATTCGCAGAGATTGTCATGCAACCATGACATAAGGAGGTGGCTGGTCAAATATACTCAGAGACCCTACGACTATACATAGTCAGGCGATGATGATGAGGAGGAGGATAAGGATGATAATGATGATGATGCTGATGATTGTAGCTGGACTGGTGTTTTGTAACAATCAAGGTATATTCTTCGGCCAGGGCATGGAATTTAATATGGCAGAGCAAAGTAAACTCCATTTAACTAGTTCATAATATATGTTACTTTGCACACCTTTTTATTTATATTGAATAGTCCTGGGTATGACGATAAACTACATCCGGCATCAAGGCTTTTGATCGGACGTTGACGGTTTTGTGGAGCGGGCAACCACCTCATAATTACTGTTTGTTCCCATGATTCGAAGTGGTAGCACCTGTTAGGGTCCCAGCTATGGATAAATAGTGAACCCCACCAAACTGGAACAAAACACTTGAAAGTGTAAAAATATATGTTTATTGTAAGATTAAGAGCAATACATTTTTATAGGAAATTGACCAGCAATACATTTTTATAGTAGAATTACCCATAATACATTCTATAGCAAAATGACCAACAATAAATTTTATCTTTAGTTGAAAGCATGTAGTTGCGTTCAAATATATAGATTTCGGCATTAAATTACCCATAAAAGTTTATAAGCCTCTTAACAAAATCAACCAACCAACCAACATGAAAGGAGAAGGCTGGTCAAATACTCAGTGACCGTACGTCTACACACAGTCAAGCGATGATGAGGATGAGGATGGTGATGATACCTGTACCTGTCGGGTGTTTTTTTAACAGTCAAGGCATATTCTTCGGCCTGGACGTGAAATTTATTATCTCTTGGCCCAATAAACTGCATCTTGACTAGTTTACAAAATACAGTGAAGGATGTATTTTCAATTAAGACAATATATTTTCAATGATCTGATTAGAAAGAAATCCTCAACCTTTTTGTACATCTTCAAATCTCGGACATTGACAGCAGAATTACGGTAGAATTACAACGAAGAATCCTAGAATTAGAAAGGAGACGCCACAGAACCAACCTAGGCCTTTCCCATGGAGACTGCGTCCCATGTGAAGCAGTACAAGACACGTCTTAAGAGCCAACAATCATTTTCATTGACATCCTACTAGTTTCCATCTTAGTAGCATACAGAGGAAAAATCGGCTGACCACTGATTTGACTGGACAAACGTTCACAAAATGTAGAAAATGTCGCGCAACCAAGACATATGGAGGGAGCTGGTCAGGTGCTCAGCTTCATAGCAACCCAACGAACACACTCAGTCATGGGACTGATGATGATATTGACTATGAGAATAAAGATATGGAAGAAAATTAAATTATGATGAAAGAAATACGAGTAATAAATGAATAATGGTTGACAATGCTTCATCTAATAAAGTTACCGATAATATTTCGCGTTGTTTACTAATGGTCGTAGAGTGACTATCTGCGATGAAAATCAGTTGAAATTAAAATGAAAGATGTGAAAATCAGTATGTAATAATAGTTGACAATGCTTCATCTCATAATTCAACTACTTGTTTACAAATTATCGTAGAGTGACGATCTGTGTAGTTCAATAAAAAGCAATTGAAATTGAGATGACAGACATAGGAATTAAATATTGATCATGATTGATATTGCTTCACCTAATAACAATTTATGATAATGTTACGAACTTTTTACACATAGAATGCCGATCTGCGTATTTGCTATGGAGCACATCTGTGGCCTGGTATTGAACTCACAATTCTTTGGGTCTAGTCACTGGATCTAACCAAAGTCTTTATCAACTGGGCCATGTGTGGTGAACCAGAACATCAGTTATGAACCAAAACTTGGAGAGGTGAGTTAAAGGGAAATAACTGAGACATCCGGAGGAGGTATGGCACGTGGAACTAAAACAATCTACTCCGGAGGACGAAATAAAGTTTTCGGTTCGAAATTCCATTCACCTGAAGAAGGCCGGGGTATACAACGGTCGAAACATTGTGAATATGGCAATGAAGATGAGGATAACAGTCCGAATAATGCGAATAATATTATTAATCATAATACCTCAACTCAGAGATTGTTGTAGCATATATATGGCCCCATTCGTATAATTACAGTAGTAAATTCTGTATGTTGGTCTGCAGTCGGAGATTCATCTCCAGCTGTGCCAGTCAAACTCTCTGCCACGAGAAGAAAGGATCACCAGGCGAGGCTTTGTCGAAGGGCAGAGTCTCGTCTCGGAAACAGTTACCCGATCCCGTTTTATAGGGGGTTACGAGGAATTTGGGGCCGAGCCTACGGGCTTGGATATCCCAAAATAAATTCGGCTTTGTGCTACAGCTGACAGCGTGGAGCGGTTGGTAGATATCCTGCAGTTGGAAATTCATTGTGGAATTCACTTGACTCACTTCTAACAGTTGAGTTTTAGTACGCGCCGCTGGCGAATCTTATATGTGTTGTTCTTGTCCTAAGTTTTATCGTTCATTACCAATCTCCGTTTGATTATTCTGTTCAGTAACCTCCCCTAGCTTATAACAGAGTTATTGATAGCATCTCAACCTGTGTACTGATGGCCGTAGAATTACAATTTGTGTAGTTGTAATGAAAAGCAAGTTATGTTTAAAATCATTTCATCCGCAGTAAGTCGATAAAGCCACTCAGATGCGAGCAGTTACTTAGTGTGAAAGAATCTGAAAAAAACAACATTATTAAGGATAAAAGAACGGTATTTACGGAGACAGAAGATGAAAATTAACATTGTATTTAAATTTCATTGGAAAGCAAGAAGCCAGAAGAGGGTACCATAAGTGAGAAGTGTGAGAGAAAAAATTAAGTTGGAACTTACATGTAGCAATTTCAGTTGTAAAACGTTGAGACCTCGCTGCCAATCAAGTAATGAGTTTAAATTCGTAATGTTGAGGTACCAAAGAGTAAGGATTACCAGAACAAGTAATTAAAATGTTAGACTATTGTCCTCATTTTTGTTGTTGCTATCACAACGTTTCGGCCGTCATATACTCCGGTCTTCATCGACCCAGATCAACATACATTTGATGAGAGCCGAAGAGCTCACTGGCCGAAACGTTGTGATAACAACAGCAAAGACAAGGACAACAGTCCACATTTAATTAGAGCAAATAATCATAATTCTTCATCCGCTGTCTATATCACTGAGATGAGGTATTATTATAATCTGTAATAATGACATTATATGGAATGATGTCCTCATCTTCATTGCCATATTCACAATGTTTCGGCCAATGTACGCTCCCGCCTTCTTCTTGGACATGCGTCCTCAAGGAAACATGGCCCAGTGGCATTGCACGTGTAACTAGAACACTCTACCACGGTGGACGAAATGAATGGTTCGGTTCGAAATTCCAATCCCCTGAAGAAGGCTGGAGCGTACAACGGCCGAAACGTTATGAATATAGAAATGAAGATGAAGACAACAAGTCCGAATAATGTACTCTTCATCCTTTAATTTTAGACATAACGCTCTTGACAATTCTTAACACGATGTAACATTCTGAAATTCACTAAAATCTTTTACCTACTAATGACTACAACAAAATACAGCATTAATAATAAAAGTCAAATAAAAAACACGTTAGTAATTATAAGTATACAAAATATTATTTATAGGTTTATAAAAAGCGGTATTAATTATAGGTTTTTACTAGTACATTTTTAGTGCCCACCATTCAAAATAATGGCATAATCAAGATGTTGTAATTCCACACTACTTCAAACAAAAGGTTAGGAAGGAAATCTCCATCAATACTGGGGTACCAGCTAATGGACTTCAGAAACCTATTTTCCTGAAAAATAGTTTTTTTTTATGTTACGTTTTTCTAAATTTCAACCAAGGTTAGAACAATATTTCCATTATTTGGACTATTATCCTCATCTTTGTTGTCATTCGGCCGTTGGATGCTCTGGCTTTCTTCAGCTAAAGCCTTTATTTCGCTCACCGGGGTAGACTCTTCTATTTCCACGTGCCATGTTTTATGTATGTCAGTTACCTCCTGTTAATTTCAATCTCTAAGTTCCCCACTGCCTTAAACAGGTATTGAACTCACAGTCTTTGGGTCTTGTCACTGGATCGAACGAACGCCTTTATCCACTGAGACATGTGTCCTTGAAGACATCGACGTATGAATTTCTGGGTATTATAAACCTACTGTCTTCAGCAACTATTTTTTAATAATGCTCATATTGCAATTTTTTGTTGTTACCATATCATATTTTTACCAGGGCCCATATTGCAATTTTTTTTTGTTATTTTTATTGTTGGAGATGAGAATCAAGAGGAGATAACTGATCACTGTTATCAACTAAAGATGGCATGTGAAACTACAACAGTCTACTCCAGTGAGCGAAATAAAGGGTTCAGTTCGATACTCCAAACACCTGAAAGAGGCCGGAGCTCATCTCAGAAATATAGACAGATACTGAAGGGCCGGAACATTGTATGCAACAAAGATAAGGAAAATAGTCCAATAGCAACAAAGATAAGGAAAATAGTCCGAATAATGTAAATAGTGTATGTTGTGGATTCCGAGATAAAATTCGGTCTCCAATGAATGACAAACGCAATAATTAAATATAAGAAATAAAATGTATTTACACAATAATACAAAGGGTAATACTGTTAGTAAATCCAGGAACGCTGTTAGTAGCAATAACAGATAGATCTATACAGTCTCGAAGTAGGACTTCCTTAGAGTCTACGTGCTGGTAAGTGACTTGTGCAAGAGGTTACCTCACACTATTACTCTACCTCCAACTCAATCAATATCTCGCTCTGTTCTGACTCTGGATATTATATGAAAAAGGTGAGGACCCCATAACAGTGTACATAATACCCCATCTCAGACATATAGACAGATACTGAAGGGGCGAAACGTTGTGATAAACGCGGCCACAAAGATGAGGACAATAGTCCAAATAATGTAAATAGTGTACATAATACCTCATCTCAGAAATATAGACAGATACTGAAGGGCCGAAACGTTGTAACAAATATGGCGACAAAGATGAAGACAATAGTCCAAATAATGTAAATAGTGTACACAATGCCTAATCTCAGAAATATAGACAGATACTGAAAGGCCAAAACATTGTAATAAATATGGCGACAAAGATATTGACAATAATCCGAATAATGTAATTAGTGTAACTTCAAACCTCATCTCAGAAATCTAGACACATTCTGAAGGGCGGAAACGCTGTGATAAATATAGTCCCAAAGATGAGGACAATAGTCCGAATAATGTAAATAGTGTACAAATTCATCATCTGAGAAATATAGACAGGTACTGAAGGGCCGGAACGTTGTACTACATATGGCAACAAGAGTCGTGGACAATATTCTGAATAACGTAAATAGTGCAAATTGAAACCTCATCTCAGAAAACTAGACAGATACTGAAGGGCCGAAACGTTTTAATAAATACGGCCACAATGATGTGGAAAATAGTCCAAATAATGCAAATAGTGTACATAATACCTCATCTCAGAAATATAGACAGATACTTAAGGGCCGAAACGTTGTAATAAATATGGCGACCAATATGAGGACAACAGTTCGAATAATGTAAATAGTGTACATAATACCTAATCTCAGAAATATAGACAGATACTGAAGGTCCGAATCGTTTTAATACATATGGCGACAAAGATGAGGACAATAGTCCGAATAATGTAAATAGTGTACATAATACCTCATCTCAGAATTATAGACAGATACTGAAAAGCCGAAACGTTGTGATAAATATGGCGACATTGATGAGGACAATAATCCGAATAATGTAAATAGTGGAAATTGAAACCTCGTCTCAGAAATATAGACAGATTCTGAAGGTCCGAAACGTTGTAATAGATATGGCGACAAGGACGTGGACAATAGTCTGAATAATGTAAATAGTGTAAATTGAAACCTCATCTCAGAAATATAGACAGATACAGAAAATAGTTCATTGCCAAAAATCAAACAATTTGATATAATGGTCGTTTTCTTTGGCTTATTTCTAATTGATTTCGAATCTTTATGTTGAAAGATCTTCAAGGTTAGAATGGGATCTTATGAAAATCTCTCACCGATTTTAAATTGGTTTATTTGTACAGTGCATAAAATCATTAGTTAGATCCAGTGACAGGACCCGAAGAGTGTGAGTTCAATATCTGGTTAAGGCGGTGGAGAACATGCTGAGGGAATTAAGCATGAGATAAATGATAACTGACAGCTATTAGGCATGGCACGTGGAACTGGAACAGTCTACCCCAATGAGGGAAATAAATGGTTCGGTTCGACATCCCAGCCACCTGAAGAATGCCGGAGCACACAACGGCCGAAACGTTGTAAGAAATATGGCGACAAAGATGAGCACAATAGTCCGAATAATGTAAATGGGTGTAATTTGTTCTTCAGATACTTGGTGTATAACTGCACCTACTACAGTTGAACAAGTATCTGTTGTAAAAGTAAGTTTAATTTATCATCCTTGATGTAATTAAGCTAAGTGAAGTTAGCTAATAATGTCTTAGCATTGTTGTATGCTTCCAGTATTTGCCTTGCAATGAAATATTTTTGTTCTTGCTCGCAAGTAAATTTGTGAAAGGGGAAATTATATTAGAGTAATTTAGTACAAATCGCCTGTAATAATCTGTAAAGCCTATAAATCTTCGAAACACTCGTAATGAAGTTAGCCGTGGATAATTTTAGATTGGCTCTGAAATGTTTAAGCTGCATATCGCAATCCCAAAGTCATACATACAAACTCATGTAGCGGTTTTTGGGTGTTCTCTTCAGCCACAAGTACTTGATAATAAGCCTTTAAAAGATCTAACTTCGTGGAAATGCGGGAAACTTGTGGACCGAATGTAAAATCGTGTATTTGAGGAAGGGGATATCTGTCTGGTATTGTGATAGCATTCAAAAATCGCTACAAAGACTCTATGCGGCTGTGTTTAATTTAGGGACCATGTGGAATGGGAATGACCATGCACTCTTAGATGGCCGTATAATTCCCATCTGCATCATTTGTTGAAATTCTGCTTTGACAATATTGTATGTATCAGGTGTCAATCGTTTTGGTGTCGTGTGTTCAGGTAGTCGTATTGTTTAAATGTTCCGCATGGTGTTAGGTACTGTCAGTGTGCTTCAATGGCTGTGTTATTTCTGTGTATTTTTGTAAATATTTCTTTATGCTTTTATCTTGAGATAGGACAGCGCGAATTCCAGTTGATTAGTAACAAGAGCTTGAGTAGCCATGTTGACTGATATGTCGAAGTTAGCTTCGAAGTCTATATCGAAGTCGGTACCGTTAGCCGCCTGTGGTTTGTAAGGTCATGCTTTTAATTTTTTTTTTTGGGGGGGGGTCTGGTGGTAAGGCATTTATTTCTGCTCCAGTATCTGTTAAAAGAAATATATCCGAAATTCCTATCCTGAATATAGAATATAGACGATCTTTCTATGAAAGTCCGACAGCAGTCGTCATCACTCAGTTATGTGCCATGGGTGATAGATGCTTATGCGATCATGTATCTTTCGATACATCACTAACGAGGCAGATTTTTTTTCCTGCAGTAGGTTGCCATTTCTTTCTGCGGTAGACAAGTTGCCGTCCAAGGCCATAGAACCCAGTCTGTCCTGCTATTTACCCATAACTGGGGTTGAAGAAGATGATTCATAACTTTTCCAAGTGTACGTAAGTGAATGTAATTGACTGGAATACGAACACGGCTTTAAGATTCCTCAATCAGAGCCACTATTCATTACTCAAACGTCATCAGTACTGACTGGAACTGAAGTTTTCTTGTGAATTATTATCTTTCAAACAAGGAATCGTCTTCCTTCTTTACCAAATTTATACTTTGAGAAAGATGCATCATATTTGCTTCTTGTTCTCTTTCTGCTAAAATTTCTAAGGAAGCTCCCTCGTCTGAAATTAGGTATACGATATTTATTTCCCCTGTTCTGTATATTCAAAATGGATTGTATTTTTCAACTAAACATGCAGCTGTGAATAATATTTACATTATTCGGACTATTCTCCTCATCTTTGTCGCCATATTTATTACAAAGTTTCAGCCGCTATACGCTCCAGCCTTCTTCAGTTGGTTGGAATGTCGAACTGAACCCTTTATTACGCTCACTGGGATAGACTGTTCTAGTTCCACGTGCCATGTTTAATAGATGTCAGGTATCATTTATCTCATGCTTAATTCCCTCTGCAAGTTCTCCACTGCCTTAACAAGGTATTGAACTCACACTCTTTGGGTCCTGTCACTGGATCTTTTAAAACCGTTAATCTTCTGTGGGGTCTGCATTGCGTTCTATTTTTAGTGTCAAATGTTTGTTTTCATTGGATATGAATAGGGCGCGTCGGTGTGTTTTTGGTTGAAGAGGGGGGAAAGAAAGGTTGAAGGAGAGTGAACGATGTTCGGATTATAGTAAATCACCTGTGGAATTTCAGTGGGTAGCAATTGACATGCAGGTCAGCGACTGCGAGGGAAATACAGGATGTAGGGATGCAAGAGTTTCAGGGTGCTGTTAGGGCTTAGGTAAGAGTATCCAGCTTTGCTTTTTACTGTTGGGAGTTCATTAAAAAACAATATAATTTTTTGTCAGTTTTCTGTAGTCCCCGTTGTAAAGTTGTTAATGATATTTCAAAAAGGGATTTTGATTTAACGTCGGTTTGCTACCACTTTTAGGGGGAGTTATCTGATTAGATAATTATAACCCCGACTAACATTTATATATAGATAAATACTTGTAGAAAATGAAAAACAACAAGATGTGAAAACAACAAAATGAGTCTTATTTAGTATCTTATTATTTTTATGTAGCGTGGAAGCCACGAGAGAATAAAACTGTTCCATATCCAGATTCCTCGAATACATGACCCAGTGGATAAAATCGTTGGCTTATGTAATCCAGTGACTTGACCCGAAGAATTGTGAGTTCAATACCTAGCCACCGCAGAGGTGAAAAAACTTGGAGAGTTAAGTTACTAAAAGGAAATAAAGAAAGGCACTACGTGGAACACTAGACCAGTACGTGGACTAAATAAAGGGTTCTCTTCGAACGTATATCCCCTGAAGAAGGCCGGTGCGTGAATATGGCAATAAAGATGAGGACAACAGTCCGAACAATAAGTAAATTTAATAATAATAAGAAATTTATTTATTCATTATTTCAATGAGAAATAATGAATAAATAGGAATACGAGTTGTGAGTTCGATATCTGGCCACAGCAGAGGTGAACAAAACTTTGAGAGTTGAGTTACTATAGGGAAATGAATAAAGGCATGGCGTGGATCTAGACCAGTCTACTCCTATGGACTAAATAAAGGGTTCACGAAATTCCAACGTATATAACCTGAAGAAGACCGGAGCATACAATGGCCGAAATGTTGTGAATAATGATGAGGGCAACAGTCCGAAAAAATAAGTAAATTTAATAATAATAAGCATTTTTTTATTCATTATTTCAATAAGAAATACGGGTTAAGCTAAAGAGGAAATGAAGACAATATTCGAAAAAGAATTGTTTAATAGAAATTCAGGAATAAGGAGACGATATGCAGTTGATTAAACGTTGTCGATAAAGATTCTCTTTAAATCGTGTGAGAGTAAAAGCAACCGACCTGACCATAGTTGCTTAATCATGTGTCACAAATGTCAGTATTACCCTTGAATGGATTCATTTTATACATCTATTTCTTGAAGGAGAATTTACTCCAATATTAATTGGGTGCAAATAAAATAAATCCGTTCATCCACGCTTGATTAACCGCAGACTGGAGATGGAAATGAACACCTCTCATGTAAAATGATATCTTATAATAAAACGGATTTTCTATTGAAAATATCTACACAGAGACGGACTCTTAATATTAGAAGCCTTCACGAAATCCAACCTAATATTAATTACGTGAAAGGGCTTTCTGAAAAATTTCTTGACTGTTTCTTGATTCCATCAATACTTTGCCAATTCTTTGTGTCGAATGCTGTCGAAAATTTTCGTCAGGCAACGTCTTTCAGTTTAACTGTTGAAAGCCATTATGCTATGTTCACGGATTATTGTATCTAATGTAAGTCCTGTACTTTTTATTATAGAAATGCATTGAAAATCAGGAAGGAATAAATAATAAAACTCATATGTATATAAATAAAATAGGTTACTTATAATTTTGCTGCAGAACTACTTTAAAAACAAGAAGACAGATTAGCGATGATCAATAATTCCTACATGAATTACTGACGAAGTAAAGTTAGTATAAAATGTAAATCCATTGCTAATGGTTTTATATCAGAAAGTGTTTTACAGAGGTTTAAGTAAATCAATAAAAGTTAAAAGTATACAGGAAGCGCAAGGCTTAATGAAGTATTGTTTGATTCGTTTTTTACGGCTTATCAACCCATTTCAGGTTATTTAAAGGCAGAAAATATTTTTAATTTGTAAGAATTTTTTTTACATAATAATGGTTTAGTGATATAAGTCATTTATTTATCCAGTGAAAATGAAAATACTTTTCCCAAGTGTAATTGCGCCGATTTAAATATAACGAACCAAAAGGAAATTGGAACTCGGCTATACGATTAACAATCACCGGCCATTATTCATTAAACCACCCCGACATCCAAGTTTCTTCCTGAATGGCTCGATGTAGGCTCGTTGTTTAACTTCAGTGATCGTACAGGAACCGGTGTTTCAATAAGCCAAAGAAAGAAAGGAAGAATGATTGAATTATTGAATGAAAGAATGAATGAATGAAAGTGAGAAAAAAGAAAGAAAGAAAGAATGATTAAATGAATGAAAGAAAGAAAAAATGAAAGAAAGAAAGAAAGAATGAAAGAAAGGATGAATGAATGATAGAAAGAAAGAAATATAAGAAAGAATGAAAGAAAGAAAATTAATTGGTTAATGAAAAGCAAGAAGAAATTTAATGAAAAAAATAACAAAAGAAAGAGAGAAACGAAGACGAATTATTTGATGAATAAAAGTCTTGAAAAAGAAATTAAAAAAAGGAAAGAAAAATAAATGAAGTTCATGCGAAAAGAAAAAGAAGAAAGAAAACGTAAAATGAAGAAAAGAACGAACGAACGAAAAAAAATATCAACGAACGAAAGCACAAGACAAAAAATGAAAACTTACAGAGTGGAAATAGACTCGATTAAGAACAAAAAGGAAAAAAAAAAAAAATTACATACACACACACACATCTTTCTCTTACGCAAGCACAGAAACAGAAGAAAAAATTGTCTCTGTAAACATATGTATGTGTAGATACGGTAAAGAGTCAAAATGGCGGAAACGTGAGAGCTGACAGACAGGTAGACACTCTGATTCGCCGAGCTAGACCGAGATCTCGTGCAAAATCAAACCGTCTTTTTTTTTCTTCGTGAACAGATAAATCAAGAATCTCACTTCGAAAAGTGAGCTCTTCGTATCTACGCACGATCACGCTAGAAATCGAGTGGCAAAGGGATGTGATGGCGACCAACCAGTGAACGCTTGGCGAGGTGCCACATCTTGATACTCATCTTATCCCATTTTCGAAAATTGCTCACGTCCAACCGATATTAACTATACCAATCACACTGACGACTTTCAAAAAAGAAACAAAGATCTTTCGCCAGAAACACGCTTGCTATCCTACACTTAGAATCAAATTGGCGTGTTCACTTACCTCGCAGCCATATTATATGTTACAATATTTAAAAATAAAACATATCTTTTAGCATTTTAAATCACTTCAATAATATTTTTTCATATCACATATTTTCTAATATGTATTCACATTTCGTTCGTTTAAGATACAATTTATTTTCAGGTTTATTTCTAATCCTGTTGCTATATTCTGTGGAGAGAACAATTTCTGAGCTGTGACTCTTTAACTTGATATTTTTTAAATGTTTTAAACTGTACTTGATTGCTATCAAAATGGCACCATATCTGTCGAATACTTCCAGTTCGTGTTTGCTTAAAATTAAGAAAATTCAACCAATTCTGAATAATTAGAGAAATTACATATACGCTCTCTTTTTCTTTATGTTTGCCCGCTTTATGAACACATTCAAAACACGGATAAACATACCTATATAGAAAAAGAGACATATAGATATAAAAAAAACATGTTGAAATCGCTAAACAAAAGCTTTCATGTTTCAATATTATCATAGTACTTCTTCAGGCGATGGTAAGTAAATGGTGATTAAAGGATTTTTTACAGAAAATTTAAAAACAAATTATTACTACTTTTTCGAAAGTTAAAGGGTGGCATAAATTCAGAATTAAAAATAAAATTCTGGGTATGCCTTGATTAACCAATTAAATGTCAGATCTATGCTAAATAGAAAAGTAACCTCAGTGGGTCGGGGTGGGTGAATTATATTTATTCCATGTCATGATAAACCAGAACATAGACAGGTCATCAATGACGATTGCGGAAAATAAGTCAGCCACATATTTCCGCAATCGTCAATGATGGCAGCGAACACCGTGGATGTTAATGTTATTCTCTATCATGGCAACACCAGATCAGATATTAGCAAAACATAATAGAGGAAAAAATGTACGCTGTTGATCAGTGATACCCAGCCCCGCCATATTGTCTGTTTTGATAGCTGCTAAAAATCTTTTCATGAGAAAACCTTTTTTCATTAATACAAAATTCAAAAATTCAACGAAAGCTTTTTCACAACAAAACCTGCGGAATTCGACACAAAACCTATTGCTGAGTTGAATGATAAGAGGTAACAAATTGTAAATAATACTGAATATATACAAGGTGCGGCAGAAAGACCTTCCATATATACTTCTCTAAACAACCTCGTACATAATGGTAAAACATTTACATAAATTAAGACATCGTTTACTAGTGATTACCATTATGTGGGAGGTGTTTCTGCCCCACTCATTAAATAAATAAAATATAATTTTATATTGTTTTAAGAATAAAATTTATAAACCAATAATTATTTATGACTCAAATTTGTACATAAGACTAGGTTTCACTCTAAGAATTGTCATGAAGTGAAGACTATATAACCTGCTTTCGTCACGAAGATTGATGTCCAAGCGCATGTGAAAGGCTTCATATCGGATAATATTGCTAACCTAAATGCATTTTCCATCATAGAGGTTTTCTAGACACTCAAAATATCCTACCATATACCTACACGCCTTCTTCATTATTACATTTATAAATTACTGTAGTCATTTTAGCACCGCCTGTTTCACAATTTGTAGATAGCGATAGCTTAATCATTTTATAGGAAGACCTGCACTACACCGTCTCAATTCCTGGCACATTGTAGCCGCAGGCCAGTCAGAATGCGTTTGCTATTCAATGTCCATCCCCGAAAGAGTCATTTGTGAACACTTAGCTGTTGTAAATGGAAATTGTATTAATGGAATATTGACTAATGATGAGTTTCACTTTCTCCTGAACAATGCAAATGATAACCTTCGTGGTCGTCTTTAAAATGGTAAAGCGATGGCACCAGGATGTAATGTCGAAAAACAACAAAGCTCTAAAGACAAAGCGAATGTTTGCGCAATTTTAATGAAAAGATTGGATTCTCTCCTTTATGTGAAAAGTGGTTCGTTGAGTAACCCTTAATTCATTTATTGAAAACGATCTACGCAATCTCCTATGATATTTGTAACATCTTTACTCGAGCCAGTGCTTTCGGATGCGCTGCCTTCACTGTACTGGAATGGTTTCAACAACATGAAAAATGACTTCACTGAACAACCATGGCCACTACCCCCACCACCAAGATCTCAACGCCAGTGAACGCATATGAAGTGCGATGGACCAGAAAGTTCTCTTCAGAATTTTCGACCATATAACATGCAAGAGGAATTGCTAATGAAGATAAGTATTCCCTGTCATTATTCTGGGTGGTAGCACATGTAAGGGTCCCAGCTATGGTCAAATAGTGAATCCCCTAACAAAACACTATGAAAGAATAATACATTTTATAGTAAAATTATTAGTAATACATTTCTCTATAAAAAACATAAACAATATATTTTTATAGAAAAATGAAGAACATTACGTTTTATTTACAGTTGAATCCATAAAATTGTGTTCGAAATACTTAGATTTTGGCATTAAATAAACCACAGAGGTTTTTATGCTGCTAAGCAAATCAACCAAACCTGTAATTATAACCGTAAGATCAGAGTAATATAGTTAGATATGAATAGATTAAAAGTTCTATAAAGAATGAGAGAGAAGTAGACATATAAACCGAGACAGAAAGCATACAGGTTGAGATAGATAGATAGATAGATAGATAGATAGATAGATAGATAGATAGATAGATACAGATGACGGTCTACGAGTTCCCTCTTGGAATAATCTGGAGAAGTTGCTGATCATTCTATTAATGTCTTCGTTACCATTTCTTTAGCACGATGGAAAATGACCAATTCTGAAGGAACAGTGTCTTGAATAAATATGGTCTAGCTTAAAGTTTCATAATTGTTTCTTTCCGTCAATTAACTTGCAGGAGGAACTTCTAATAAACATAAGTGTTCCCTGTCATTATTCGGGGTGGTAGCACCTGTTCGGGTCCCAGCTAGGGCCAAATATGAATCCCCAAACAAAAGACCATGAAAGAATAATACATTTTATATAGTAATATTACTAGCATTTCTTTTATATAAAAACAACATATAACAACAATACTTTTTTATAGGAAAATGAACAAATATACGTTTTATCTACAGTTGAGTCATAAAATTGTGTTCGAAATACTTAGATTTTGGCATTAAATAAACCACAGAGGTTTTTATGCTTCTAAGCAAAATCAACCAAACCTGTAATTATAACCGTAAGATCAGAGTAATATAGTTAGATATGAATAGATTAAAAGTTCTATAAAGAATGAGAGAGAAGTAGACATATAAACCGAGACAGAAAGCATACAGGTTGAGATAGATAGATAGATAGATAGATAAGGAACAGATTGGGATAGATAGATAGATAGATAGATAGATAGATAGATAGATAGATACTATTTACATTATTCAGACTATTGTCATCATCTTTGTCGCCATATTTATCACAAAGTTTCGGCCGTTGTACTTCTTCAAGGGGTTGGAATGTCGAACTGAACCCTTTATTTCGCTCACGGGGGTAAACTGTTCTAGCTCCACGCGCCCTGTCCAATTGATGTCAGTTATCAGTTATCTCCTGTTGATTCCTCTTTCCAAGTTCTCCACCGCCTTAACCGGGTATTGAACTCACACTCTTTGGGTCCGGTCACTGGATCTAACTAACGCCTTTAACTACTGTGCCATGTGTCCTTGGGAAGCATACAACGGCCGAAACGTTGTAAGATGGCGACAAAGATGAGTACAATAGTCAGAATAATGTAAATAGTGTACATAATGCCTCATCTCAGAAATATAGACATGGATAGATTAAAAGGATTATAGAGAATGAGAGAGAAGTAGACATATAAACCGAAACAATTTGAAAGTGTACAGGTTGAGATAGATAGATAGATAGATGAAGAGACTGAGATAGATAGATAGATAGATAGATAGATAGATAGATAGATAGATAGATAGATAGATATGAAGAGACTGGGATAGATAGATAGATAGATAGATAGATAGATAGATAGATAGATAGATAGATATGAAGAGGAGGAGATAAATACAAGTGTAAGTAAAATAAATTATAAGCACTTTGGCCATAACATCTCTTTGGGTTTGCCATATTCTCTTCTGCTCATGCGTGCTTATAGTTGATACTTTTGTGGTATCAAAGTTTGAGTCTGATCGCGCCAACTTTCTTTCTGCTGTTACAGTGTAAACATGGCCGCTTCGCTAGTAGTGTACAGCAAGGAGGAATAAAATGATTGATCAGAATCTGCTGACAACATGGTACCTCAACGATGATATACGAGCGGGCTCGCCATTACCATCTCTTTCTCGAGTTTGCTAAATCTCGTCACGGGTAGAGGTTGACGAGCTTCCTGCTCCTTCATCCTGCTTTACGCTTGACCGGCCACTTTTAAAATTCTTGATCTCCTCTTACACACTTCTATGCGGTAGTCTGCTATTCCTGTATTGTGTTAAATGTCTTCGGTGAATTTCAGCCCTCTGACACAACTTCCGAACAGAAAAATCGGATTATTCTCTGTAACTGCTGCTAGCGGAGCGGCCATGTGTACACTGTAATAGCCTCAAGAAAACTGGCGCGATCAAGCTCAAACTTTGATCAACAGTAGTACCTAATATAAATATAAACACGCATGCGCAGAAGGCAGTGTTACAAATTAAAGATATATGTTATGGATACTTTTTGATTTACCCTTGTAGATATATATGAACGGACATAGATAGATAGATAGATAGATAGATAGATAGATAGATATGAAAAAACTGATAGAGATAGATAGATAGATAGATAGATATGAAGAGAATACGATAGATAGATAGATAGATAGATAGATAGATAGATAGATATGAAGAGAATGCGATAGATAGATAGAGAGAGAGATAGATAGATAGATAGATATGAAGAGAATGAGATAGATAGATAGATAGATAGATAGATAGACAGATATGAAAAAACTGATAGAGAGAGATAGATAGATAGATATGAAGAGAATGCGATAGATAGATAGATAGATAGATAGATAGATAGATAGATAGATATGAAGAGAATGAGATAGATAGATAGATAGATAGGAATAGAATGAGATAGATAGATAGATAGATAGATAGATAGATAGATAGATATGAAGAGAATGAGATAGATAGATAGATAGATAGATAGATAGATAGATAGATAGATAGATATGAATAAACTATGGTATAAATACACAAATTGAAACTACAGAAAGACATATATAGAAAAAAAGAGATAGATAGGTAGAGAGAGAAAGGGGGAGAGAGAGAGTGGAAGAGAGGGATAAATACGCTGATGTAAATATAAATAGACAGATAAACAGGCAAAAAAAGATAGAGACATAGATAGATAGATAGATAGATAGATAGACACACACACATATATATATAGAGAGAAAAGGGATGAACACCCTGAGATAGATATGAACAGACTAGAGAGAGAGAGAATGACAAAGAGAGAGAGAGAGAAATAGTGATACACATTCTTAGATACGAACAGACTGATATATATATATATATATATATATATATATATATATATATAGATAGATAGATAGATAGATAGATAGATAGATAGATAGATAATGTACAGGCTTACATATAAAATGACTGGAATATTTCCATGTCGAAATCAGAGACACAATCTTAACATTCTACGTATGTATGTGTGCAAAAATAACCGTGTGACTAAAACGCCACAGTCTGCTTGGAGCCATATGTTCACAAGTCACTACAAGGGCCTTTCATATGGAACCAGTTGCCCCGCAGATATGGAACAAACGAAATGCAAGTCCCTAAAAAACGCGGAAGGAATAGAGCCAAGTTCTTTGGTCTCAGCAAATCTCCACAACGCATGCGTCTTTTCGTAACGAACGCTGCATCGGTTTTATCGCTTCCGGCTCGATCAAAGATGGCGTTTTTGACTGACTCCCTGTTTTGTTTAGTCAGTTGTGGCTAAACACTGCGTGTGAACTCCCCATATTGGCATTTTGGTTTTCGGCTATACTCAATATTGGCGAGCCGTATCTTTGAAACTGGGGATGTCACACCTGGAACCGACTCCCTGCTGCGTCAATTCGTATCTCTCTTTCTCATAATACACGTTTTTATACTTCGATGCCAGTTGCCGCCTGACTCGCTAACGGATAAAAACTCGTGTAACGCATATCTACGCGCATAATATTAGTGAAGGTCTTCTGAAGATACACTCACTAAGACACAGACACACACACACTGAAATATATAAGCTTTGTGCGGATGTTTGTACGAAAATGGAAAGACAAACAAACAGATGGACGCACGCGCGGGAAAATCGCACACGAAATCGCGCATGCGTTCTCAGGTACATGAATATATTTAGATAAAAGTTATAGAGTTAGACAGACACAGGCTCGAAATTCCATACATATTTGAAAATTTACTTATATATTTCAAATGATAATGACATAGGAATATATACAAAAGAAGTCATTATATACGTACATACATATATTATATATATATATATATATATATATATATATATATATATAATAATATTTTTTGGTTTAAAATAGGATTCCTTCGCTACATAAGAGTTCTCATGTTTCAAAAACGAGAGCCGAAATCATCCAAATAATTATTAAAATTAAGTTGAATCCCGTTACATCTCTATCCCAATATTCCTGGCATCTAAAAGAAACGAATAAATCACCAAAAGTAAAATGGAAAATAGTAAATAAAACAAGAACCTGTAAAACCTGGGATGACCCATGCCCTTTATGCTTACAGGAAAAACTACACATCATTAAATTTCTAAATAATGAAAAATTATTAAACCATACGCAGGAGTTAACGGTTTTTTGCCGACATCAACAAACTTTCGCATTAAATAATTAGCATAAAAAAAAATTCCATAGCTAAGTAAAATTCTTAAAAGCCCAGCCAAATCATTAAATAGGAAAAACCCTTTTTGTAGTCGTCAAAAAACAAAAAAGCAAATTGAAATTCAGTGCAATGCGATCTGTATATAAAACACCCACTTGAATAAACAAATAAATAAATAGATAATCAGATGGACAATAATAAAAGACAATTCTCCAGACACATAACGATTGTAGGCGCGCCATAAAAATATCCCTCACTGGGGACGAACTAAAGGGTGACCGCAAACATTAGCCTTGAAATAGATACCCTACCCAACCTTAGCAAAACCGCTCAGAAGATGATGAATCTATTGATAAGAATTAACTCTCTGACCACTTAACGAAGGAAAATAGCCTAACCACTCCCACAATAACGAATTCTGTAACGGACCGAGCCTAAAAATACACGTAAACCGCTTGAAGATGAAAGGGGACTAAACACCACAATCCAACTTAATTTTAATAATTATTTGGATGATTTCGGCTCTTGTTTTTGAAACATGACAACTCTTATGTAGCGAAGAAATCATATTTTTAAAGAAAAAATATTATTATAATATAAGCTCTACTTCTGTATGGAGCACTGTCTTCTTAAAATAAAAAAAAAAATACTAAGGAACCCCGGATTATGCACCCAACGTGTTCTTTTCTATTTTCTGCATACCTACGCACTAATATATATATATATATATATATATATATATATATATATATATATATATATATATATATATAATGAGAAAGAACAGTAAGATTTACAATCCATTGTTCTTATTAATTATTTTATTTTTAAACATACAGTGCTCAATACAATGGAACAATATTTTTAAATTAGTAAAATATATATATATATATATATATATATATATATGTGTGTGTGTGTGTGTGTGTGTGTGTGTGTGTGTGTGTATGTGTGTGTGGGTGGTATATATATATATATATATATATATATATATGAAAAGAAATGTCGACGTCTGACGTTTCGGTTTAATAAACTTTTTTCAAGACAATATTCATCAAAATACAATTCAGTTCAATATGACAAATACGATGGACATAAAAACACAAGTCTTATTCAGAACAGATAATTTGCTTATATATATATATATATATATATATATATATATATATATATATATATATATAACTGTGTATTTAGGCAGCAATCCTTCATTTCTGCATGTTTCATTAAAAACGACAGACAAGGTACTAGGAATAAGCTTTTTATTTAATTTTTCTTGTGTTCGAAGACAAGATTTTTTTCTGTATTTACTGGTGTTATTTCAGCAACAAGCCAACAAGAAAAAGAAATACACTACCCCAATTGTCCCGAATAAAAACTCATCTACTTCAAAAAATTTAAAACAGCTAACCTTATCCGCAAATATAACAACACACCAGCAAAGTCAAAATTACAAGGAACGAATATTATCTAGGAGGTGAAGTATCTCTTAAGGAACTGTGTTCCTGATCAAACCAAATTCATAAATAATTATGTCGGTCACACGACTACATGACTATCCAGGCGCCTTACGTTACACCTGTCTAACCACAGTTCTATTAGAACCAATTTAAACACACACACACACAAACTTACCAGACTCCATCCGAAACGTACTAGTAGAAAATACAAACATATTAACCTCATTCACATGTAAAAAAGATTAAAAATAATGGAAGCCTTAATAATAAAAAAGAAAAAGCCATCACTTAATAATATTAACTACGAACACGGCCATAATGCGCTGTGTTCGGAAAATAAAGCACCTCTTTAACACTAAAAACATAAAAACAACGCACACACTCAAACTAAAAAATAAAATCATCCTTGATAATGGCTAAAAGTACAGCCGAAAGCGCTAGGAATTGTAGAAGATTTGGACAATTTCTACACACTCTGTGTCCAAAAAAGAAAACACTTGTTCGAACACAAGAAAAATTAATAAAAAGCGTACTCGTAATACCTTGTCTGTCGTTTTAATGAAACATGCATAAATGAAAGATCGCTGCCTAAATATACAATATATATATATATATATATATATATATATATATATATATATATATATATGCATGCTTTATTAAAAACGATAGACAAGGTACTACGGTTAAGCTTTTTATTTTATTTTTGTGTTCGAAAAAGAGATATGGAGCTATACTCAGATAGGTGTAACTGGTCATAGCTCCTTTAGAACAAACTTAAACACACACACATAGAAAACATACTAGTAGAAAACACAAATATAATAACTTCATCCACTTGTCAAAAAAAGATTAAAAATGATGGAAGCTTTAATAATAAAAGAGAAAAAAAACAACTCTTAAAAATATTAACTACGAACAAAGCCACAATGTGCTAACCGTATTCGGAAATTAAAAACATCTCTACAACACAGTAAAACATACACATGATGCACACACTCAATTCAGCTGAAAAATCAAATCATCCTTGATAATGGCTAAAGTTATAGCCGAAAGCCCTCGGAACAATAAAACATTTGGACAGTTCTTACACACCCTTTGTCCAGAAAAGAAAACTCTTGTTTGAACACAAGAAAGATTAAATAAAATGCTTAAACGTAGTACCTTGTCTGACGTTTTTAATGAAACATGCATAAATGAAGGATTGATACCTAAATATACAACTATCACACACACACACACACACACACACACAAAACACACACACACACACACACACACACACATATATATATATATATATATATATATATATATATATATATACAGGTAAAATGAGAAAAAATGGAGTATGATTCTACTGTACGTAACATTTAATTTAAAAGAGAGACCCATATAAAATAGAGCTAAATATTATATATCTGAGCATATTAAAACTCGTTAAAAATCGCTACACAATGACAATTATGCTTCACCACGATAAATGTGACTCTTTAGGCGGTGTTAACATACTGGGGAGTGAAATATTAATTTAATTTCAAAATCAGAATACTTTACAAAATAAACTTTGCCGGGATTAACTAATCAAACATGACTTACGGTAAAATCAAATTCACCGGGAAAAATGTATAAGTCATAACACGAAGCTGTCAGGAAATAAACCTTGAAAATTTTCTTATGGGCAGATACAGATTGTTACAGTATTTCGCAAGATGTATCGAAGTCTGACGCTCTAACTTCCCAAGAATCAAAATGGAGAGAGATGAGGAGGTAATTTAAGAGAGACACATTTGAAAAGACACATTTATGTTTTTGAAAAATAATTAATATTCTAGAATAAATTTATATATATATATATATATATATAGAGAGAGAGAGAGAGAGAGAGAGAAAAAGTTTCAAATTAAAAATTAAAATGTTTTATTTTATGAAAGTATTTATTTATTTATATATATATATTTGATATTTCAAATTGTCCTCAATTTTTCATCAGAAATAACTGTTTGTTACAAATAAATTAAAATTACTGTTTGTTAGCAAGTAGCTTCCTTCATGAGACGCGGACGTCACGTGATATGGAACGTCACTGTTCGGATATTCTAACTTAAATCTAAAAGTCATAAATATTTGGGGTTTTTTTTTTTTTTTTTACTATATCTAAAAAAAAAAAAATGCTTAACTATTGAAATATTTATAAAGATTTAAAACACCTAAGTCCCTATTCAACCCTAGTTTATGTGTATTTAATTTTAAAATCCAATATGTTTCTTTTTTTTCTGCGTGTGAATGTGTAAGTAAAATCGGAATCTATTAATAAACATTTGCAGTTTTCTAATGTGTGTCCTGATTGATTGTAGTGTTTAGCTATGAGGGGAATAAGGGTTGTTTTGACGTATTGTTTGTTTATGGTTTTTAAAACGAACTCTGAAATTGTTTCCAGACTCACCAATATATCCACTATTAGGACATAAGTTGCAGAATAAATAATAGATTACGTTATGGGTATCGCAGGTGAGGTTAGGTGGCTGTATCCTGATATTGGTGTTGGGTACGGAAAATGTATTAGCTATTATTAAATGTTTGCAAACTAAGCAACGAGGTTTGTTACATTTTTAATTTCCTGTTTGGTTTCTATTGTTTAGATATTTGGTAGAGGTGAGGATAGCTGATAAGTTAGGTGATTGTTTCATTGCATTTATGGGTGGTTTATCGAAAATGTCTTTGATCTTTTTGTCTAATTGGAGGTTCTTGTAATCCTTTTTTAAATTGTGAATAAGTGTGTGGGAATATTGATTGTGGTTAAAAACCATGGGAATCCGATTGTTGTTTTTATTTTTCTTGTATGTGAGAAGTGTGTTACGATTTATCAGGATAGTTTTATTTAGTGCTTCTTTTATTATTTTTATTGGGTATTTGCATTTTAGGAATTGTTTTGTTAAGTTATTAATGTTGTATAGAAAATCTAAATGGTCTGAGCATATGCGTTTGATTCTTAGAAATGAGCTGTATACAATAGATTTTTTTAATTTAAAGGGATGACAGCTGTTAAAAGTGCAGGAATTTATGTTGGTTTGTGGGTTTGTTGTATAGACTGGTAGAAAGTGTATGTTTGTTTAATTTTATCATAACGTCTAAGAAAGGGATGGATGTGTATGAGTGCTCCATGGTAAATTTAATTGTATCGAGGAAATTGTTGCAGAAAGTGAAAAAGGTTTTTAATTTTCTGATATATATATATATATATATATATATATATATATATATATTTATATACTTAGTGTACGGAGTATTTACGTAGTTACTTTTAATTCTTTTGGAGGTGTTTTTCTTTGGACTCTGAGCTTGAATTCTGGACGATTGTTTTCGCCTCAATTTCATGTTCTTAGTTCTTTCTTTTCATTATTTATTCGAAAATGATAACATAAATATGTTATGAAATCACTACAAAAATAGCCATTTTGTTTGAACACTTTTAGTGTCTTATCAAGTGATGATGTTGACGGTAGAATAAATAATTGCATTTGCTCTACTGTGTATTGAGCACTCTTTTAAAAATAGTATTTGTTTGTTATTGGAATGTATTCCGTATACACCTATCTCATACTTGGGTATATATATATATATATATATATATATATATATATATATATATATATATATT
Organism: Acanthosepion pharaonis; assembly: GCA_903632075.3. NCBI lineage: Eukaryota > Metazoa > Mollusca > Cephalopoda > Sepiida > Sepiidae > Acanthosepion > Acanthosepion pharaonis. The sequence continues at coordinate 951,884 of CAHIKZ030005542.1, forward strand.
GTCGATCACTGATAATACGTTTCATATACAAGGCAATCTTTAGATGCTGTGTATAGACTAGCCGTTACGTAATTTAAAATATATATATATATATATATATATATATATATATATATATATATATATATATTGTTATTGCAATGTTTGCGCAGGTATATATTATACTGGGAATAGATTTTTTTAATTTAAAATTATATTTGGCATTTAAAATAAATGGGATTTCTATATACATATATAAAATAAAGTTTTGAAACTCCAGCGAAAGTGATAGAAATGCTTTGGTTGGGTATGAGGAGAGACGTGCCCGTTGTTTGAAAAAAGTGTGTTTGAAGGTGGGGGGGGGGTCAAGAGAAAATCTGACTTCATTATTCGATCTTAATCTTCATTCATTGAGGAACAGAACCCGAAAAAGCAATGATCATTCCAAAGCTTCTGTTATTGTTGAGTTTTAATAATTCTTTCAAAATTATTAAATGTTAGAACATCGAAAACATATCACATGACTAGGAGTTAAAACTGTGGGTGCGTCTGGACAAATATGCAAATCTATATCTAAACATTTGTTATCCCGCAAAACCAAAACGAAAATATTGAGATATCTGCTTAATCATTATCAAAATGCGATGCAAAATCTTGGCTTTTCCTGCAATAATTCACTTGTTCTTGTGACAATGAGGAATATGTTTCTGCGAGCAATGTTATCCATCGGATTGTTTTACGTGTTCATGCCTGCTTTAGGTCATTATCCACCCTGTATGTTATTTTCATGTACTCTCATTTAACCCCCATAAAGAAACCTTTCTGCCTACCATCATTATGGCTGACGCTAGACTTCTAGAGAACAATATACTGCGCCTTTTGGCCTCAAATTTTCAACTGATTTGAAGTGCAACAACTACATTGAATCAACAGCTGCATTTACTGCAAGGAAATTTGGGCCACTGTGTCGTGCCAGAAGACTTTTCTCGCCAGACTCCGTCTTGCCCATTTACAAATCTACCATTCACCGATGTGACGTGGCTTCCCTCAGCATTTCTACAAATATTTTCATGGCAATTGGTCTGACAAGCTTTTTTCCCTGGTGCCCGATTAGGTGAATTTAAGCGTGCTACTAGATTGGCATCTAGGTCCCACCCTTTTAGTGTTGAAATAATTAAATGCAACCTCCACTTCTACTCCAACAGTTTCTTTTCGCACACTTCCTATCCGTGAAACTTACTTTCGTTTACTTGCTGCGCTGATAAATATAATGTTCAAAAAATTAAATGCAATGTCAATCGCCCTCTTCTATCTTCTTGAATCCTGTTCATATTTTGTCTTTTCCTCAAATCTCTTTCTACTCTTTTCTCTCACTTTTACCCCCTGTAACCCCCTGAGTACTAAAAACTGTCCGAATGTTCTTATTATCCGAGCGCTTTCGGCTATACATTTAGCCATTTTCAAGGATTAAATATTTTAACTGTAAAATAAGAAATAGTTTGTTGCATGTATGTTTTATAAAATGTTTTCATTTTTCAAAACACGGTCAAAATATTGTGTCCATGTTCATAGTTAATATTATTAAGTGTTTTTTTTTTGTTTTATTAATAAGTCTTCCATTATTTTTAGCCTTTTTTGCATGTAAATGATGCTATTATATTAGTGTTGTTAACAAGTATGTTACAAATATTGTCCGGTAGGTCTCCATGAATATTTAAATGAGATCTAATTGAGCTATTTTCAGAAAGGTGTAGAGTGAGTCTGTGTGTCAAACATGTTGTAGTGTGGCCTATATAATTATTTACGAATTTTGATTGATCAGGAATACAATTCCTTAATGGGCATTAAAATTCGTACATAATACAGTGTAACCCGGATATAAGAGACCCAGATATAAGAGAAACCCGGATATAAGAGAGATTTTCTCTGGTCCCAAATTAGAGCCTGTGTTAATGTATATAAATTAGACCAAACCTGGATATAAGAGAAACCCGGATATAAGAGACTTCTTCTCCGGTCCCGACAACTCTCTTACATCCGGGTTACACTGTATTTGCCCTATTTAATTTTGTTCTAGAAGGTGAATTATTATTTTTAACTATAAGTTTTGAGATTTTAAATTTTTTGTAATAAATAACTAATCTAGTTTTTTTTTTGCTACTGTCAACTGGTGTTATGTATTTTTTTTATAATGTTCTTAATTCTGTTTTTATTTGTTTATAAACAAGATGAAAACAGAATTAAGAATGTCTGTCGTATTCAATGAAATGTGCATGAAAGAAGGATTGCTGCCTAAATACACAAACCAGATCCGAAGTCTGTTTTAAATGGGATGATCCTTTTGAATACCAAAAATCCTACTGGGGTGTATATCATTTATTCACTCGAACGGATTATGATCTGTGCACACACCATTGATTTAAAATATCAGAACCGAGTCGCTTGAACAGTTCTCTGTTGATCACCTTGTGTACCCAATCATGTCTACTCTTGTACTCTTTATATTTCAGTTTGCTAAGGATGAGCGCAAAATTCAAATTACAAATTGAAGATAGTAAAATAAAACAAGAACAAAAATATCCGGGAAGTGTTCTAACAGAGGACGGAATGTGCAACACTGAGACCGGAAGACGTATTGGGATGGCCAAAGATGCATTCCAAAAGCTAAACAAAGTATTAAGAGACAGGAAAATCTCTTTAGAAACAAAGAAGAGTACTGAAATGTTACGTGCTATCTTTCTTCCTGTATGGCAGCGAATATTGGACAATCTCCTCAAGGATGAAGAAGAGACTTGAAGTAACAAAAATGTGGTTCTACAGAAGGATGCTGAGGATACTATGGACTGAATATCTGAGCAACGATGAGGTTTTGGGGAAAATGGAAACAAAAAAGAAAACTTAGCCTTAGCATCAGGAAGAGGCTGTTGAAATTTCTTGGGTATGTAATGAGGAAGTAGGCTTGGAAAATTTGATACTCACAAGAGAGATTGAGGGACAGGGGAAAGCAGCCTGCAACATACTTGATTAGTTTGATTAAACGGATGGTCGTAGAGGGTTTGGGAGAAAGACAAAGAGACGAAACTTATTAAGGGACAGGAAGACGTGAAGGGCCGTGATCTCCTAAGTTCTGAAGAGACA